>RJWM01016850.1:0-44630 GCA_004363535.1 Dasyprocta punctata | reverse complement strand
GTCATGCTGTGCACCAGTAAAGTCATCATTGTAATTAAGAGCTGAAACATTATAGGTCTTGGATGGATGAGGAGTGCACTTTGGTTTATAGTCAGGGTCTTCCCCAACCCCCAACTAACTCTTGCCTTTTCTCATACTGTCTAATGTGGTTAGAACAGAACCAGTAATCATGATAGCTTCTTACATTTTTGTAAGTTTTGCCAGAAAGCTGTGCTCTCCATCTCTCTTACCCAGTATTTTCTCCACAGTATCACCTCCTCTGGTGTGTGTTCATTTGTTTAATTCTTTCTGGTCTGTCTGTTCTTTTGGCTGCTGTCTTCTCAGCACTTCAAATCATGTCTGGCATAGTCAGTGCTCATTAACTTGAGCTTACTAAAAGAACAGCACCAGAGACAGCAGAGCAGAGACTAAGTGAGCACTTTAAGGTCCATGAAAGTCTCGCATCTTTATATCTTTGTGGTAATTTGACTGTAGGTGAACTATTTATATTTATTTACCTATATTTTAGAATACTTTACTACATAAGTATTTACTTTATGATCATTTATATTCATTTACTTATATTTACGTGTGTCTCCACGTCTTCATTTGTATGTTAAGTAACTGCACCTATAACTCATGGGAATCAGAAGCAGGTACCTGGCCATGCGCCTGCATATTCAGGAATGAATAGAAGTTAGCTACATTATTAATGGAAATCACCATCCCAAAACTTCAGCATGAGGGAATAAGAAATTCCTAGTCTCAATATTATGGGTTAAAATACTGGAAAGCCATCAGACATATTATTATGATGGGTTTCTAGTTTTCAGTCTCCAGCATGAAAGGGAGAGGCTGAGGCAGAAGGAAGGAAACCCATCTCTCTCCTACAGTCTAACCTTTTGAATTCAATCACACTTCAAAGAGTTACATAGTCAAGAATAACAAACTGGGTACATAAACTGCTATCTAAGACTAGCAAAATTTGGGTAAGTGAAAACATGAAATGTCACCAAAGGAAATGTTATGTTACTCAATTATTACACAACATGAATTGTGTTTTCTTACAAAGCAAATAAGCAGTAGGACCAATAAGCAACTTTAATAAAATGACACACACGTGGACAAAGTATGTTCACAGACACTATCTCTATCTCTCTCAACCATACTGTATATGTAAGTAAAATAAATCACTTTAATCACACAGAGCAAAAGAAAAATAAAAATCAGGGTGTTTTCATACGTTTATAAAGTTGAAGAGAAATACGAGATTTTAGTACATGGTAAATATATATGTGTAGAAGTAAAATTGGGAGCAAGAGAGAAATTTTCATTTCCTATTTTACTAGAAATTGTAAATTACAATTTATATGACAAATTGTGTTTTTAAATAACCAAACTTAAGAGTGATCAGAGAGGAATTCTAGCTCACTAATCAGAAAGTCCCACTTCTTAAAGAGCACAAAGTACAAGTATGACCTGGATCTGTCCATATGAATTCCAAGGAGCAGCCACCCAGGGGCATCTTATTTCTTATTTTCAGAAACTTCATGTCATGAAAGTAAGCGCAATTTCAAGAGATTCATTTTTTTTCTTGCTGTATCTTGCTTTGACTTGCCGAACAGCCAACACAATCAGGTTTCTGTGATTCCTCTGCTGCTAGTATGGCAAAAAAGGTGAGGTTTTAGAGCTAAAAATCTTTGTGTAACCTCAAGAGCTCCTCTGTATTCCTTTTGGAAACTAATAAAACAGTATCTCTATTTTTCATTTACACACCTTAAATTCATTATATCCTGATACCAGATCAAATAGAGCCTACTGTAAGAGAGCTGAAAATTAACTCTAAATGACATACTTTCTGTTGGCACGAGAAACATGAATGATCCTATCAAAGTGGGGAAATCTAGCCGGGCGTGGTGGCGCACGCCTTTAATCCCAGCACTCGGGAGGCTGAGGTAGGCGGAGCGTTGTGAGTTCGAGGCCGGCTTGGGCTACAATGCAAGCGTAAGGCCGGCCTGAGCTACATAGTGCGACCCTGCCTCAAAAAAAGCAGGGCCGGGAGTTTGGCTCAGTGCCTAAAGCGCCTGCCCTGGCAGGTGCGAGGTTGTGAGTTCGATCCCTGGTGCCGCAAAAAAAAAAAAAAAAAAAAAGTGGGGAAATCTGTTAAATTCCACATTGGAATCCCCTGCCCCTAGCAAGGTCTCAGAGTCTGTACATGGTTACAGGTGATGAGCACTGTACTATGCCAAGTACAAATCACATCCTAACAGTTCACCTTGCAAATGCTTCCAGCACTGGTCCCTAGCACAGCCACAACAGCCCTACTGGGGTTAGCACCCTGGAAGGTAGGCCACAAACTCCAAGGCCTGGTCATCCATTCCCATATTATAGGGGACACTGAGGAAGTTCTCAGTCTGAGGACAGTCATATAGTATCCATCCAGCAAATCAAACCCACCACACTGCCTGGACTGCTTGCCAGGCCAAATCAACTTCCATCCTCAGCCCTCCAGCTGCTGATGTAAAAAGACCACAGCAGCCACCAACCTGACTCATCCTTCTTCCTGCCCTCTGTGTTCTCCGTCCTTCCTGAAACTCTGCCACCTCCTTGAATTGCTTTACTCTACAGAAAGCAGCTGTCGCTTTGTGCTTCCAGTCATGGAAGGGAAGAATCTCTCCCAAACTACTTTGCCAATTTTGGTGAGACAATGAAAGTCACCCTCATAAGTGCAAAAACAACTCCATGCTGATTCCCTGGAGTCCCAGGCACTACTACTAAGAAGGAAACACACATTATCCTACTGCTGGGTGTGGAATCCTGAGATATTTTAAAACTCAAAAGGTCAAGTTAGGCATGATGGCACACGCCTGTAATCCCAGCACTCAAGAGGATTGCCTTGAGTTTGAGGTCAACCTGGACTACAAAGTAAGTTCAAGGCCTGGCTGAACTACATAGCAAGACCCTGCCTTTAAAAAAAAAAAAAAACACCTCAATAAACTCAAAAGGCCACTTTCTATTACTCCTAAGTCACATAAAGGAAAAAAGAATAATATATAACCTTAGTTGACTAAACACTCTGGGAAATCACTCTGAAGTTACCCAAGGAAATCCACCAGATCAGTGAGTAGCAGTTTGCTCTTCCACTCAACACCTCCACACTGACCCTCTTCCTAGGAAGGGCAGGCATTGACAAGCTCTCTTCAAAGAAGATATGGCTGTTCTCCAACTGACCACAGAAAGACAATTCTAATGGCACACTTTTTAAAAGAACAAATGAAGTCGGGTATGGTGGCACACAACTGTAATGCTAGCACTTGGGATGCTCAGGTAGGAGGATTGCCACAAGTTTGAGGTCAGGCTGAGCTGCATAGTGAGTTCAAGACCAGCCTGAACTACATAGTGAGATTCTATCTCAAGAAACCAAAAATAAATAAATAAAAAAAAAAATATGTGCTTAGAATGCCTATATTATTTCAAATCTTCCAGGATTTATTCAGGAAGAGAGTCAAAACCAATTAGTGATTATCTTTATTAAGAAAACCAGCTTCACTCAGATCTAAGAAAGGTCACCTTTATATACAAATGAATTTTCCATTTATATTTTTCCTTGACCTGAACTATATCCTCCAAATGATGCCACATTTTTGCAGCATCCAGGGAGACTGAAACACTATCTAGAAGATCCCTCACAACTATGATCCAACAAATCCGAGAGTCATGCCAACTTTATAACTGATTTCAGAAATTCAGGCATATTTTATATTCAAACACCCTACAGATTCCCAAGTCACTGCTTGGTCTGCCCATGTGTCTCTTTTATAGTACAAATATATTCCCACGCCTAGGAACAAACCTTTCAGATAGCTCTGACCTCTCCCAACCCCTCTGATGCCACCAATTGCCAAGATCTGTCTGTTCTGCCTTCTCGGATTTATTCCTTTTTCCCCATTCCCACAGCAACTAACAGAGCTTTGTAATAGTAGGCATGAAAATATTTGTTACATGAGTGAATAAGTTAGATAATTACAATTTATTCTGAGAAGTTTTATTTATACACACACACACACACAGAGGGGTGCTGCCTTCAGGGAATCATGGGTTATACCTAAAGACTACGGCATAAACTTAGAGGTAAAACACTCAGGTTTCCAAGCTGTAGTGAGCCCAAACATCACTCAGGAACTTATTGAAGCACAGATTCTGGAGCCTTATTCACAGAGCTTCAGCCTCAACAGGTCTACCATTAACCCAGGATTCTGCATTCTCTCTAAGCACCTGAAAACTACCATCAACATCTGACACAATCTGTGTTCAGCCAGAAGGTCAACAGAAACAGGATGACAGTCAAAAAGACAACACTGCCTTCTAGACCCATTTCTCCAGTATACTTCAAAGGAAGACAGGTTAATTCTGTCTGAGAACAACCAAAATAGGTCAATGTGAAGAGAAGGGAAAAGACAGAAATATTTCCATCTAAGACCAAGTCAGGGTGGGGCTTGCCTGCATCACTACAAATCCTTAAGTGATGACTACAGAATATAAAACTCAAAAGGTCATTCAGCCATGCCCTGCATTGGACAAAAAACTAAAGCCCTAGGAGTACGATTTCCTGTCTACACTCCTACAGCTTGGGAGTGTACATGTGGTGCAGGCAGGGTGTAAGGAGATATGGCACAAGACCCAAGTATTTCACTTCATGCCATCTATGCTGCATATGAAACTAATGCTTGGTTTTTAATACAGACACTTTAATGACTGTAATTTCTGCACCTTCCATTCTGCATTTACTTTGATCATTAAAAAAAAAAGATCCTATAGTACACTAACTCTGGCAGAATAGCAAACTATAGAGGAAATGTTTTCAAACCCATGCACTTAAACTATTTTCTGGCCTATATGGTATTCATATTTAATTACACAGTAGAAATAGGAAAATCACAAATACTAGAGCTTACCTATGATTTTGTGTGAAGGAAGTCTCAGAATATCACATCAGGTTTTACTCATAAATATCTATGTTTCTTCTAACTTTTCTGAACTTGGAACTTCAACTAACACTTGTACTTTTCTCCCTTTTTCATCACTCTTTCCAGCTATCTTTGGTTCCAAGACATAATAAAACCTTAAGAATGTGTGATCATGGGATGCCCTGGCTCCCTGGGTCTGTACATGTGTCAAGTTATGGATGTTTGCCTTCTTTCCCACCCATCTTTCCCTCCTATTCCCTGGCCCACTGCAAACTTTAAACAAGCTCCTTAACTTCCCAGTCTGTGCCTTATCATTTGTAAAGAAAATGTGTATGTGTGTTGATATGAAAAGTGTGCAGGCACTTTTAAGTAAAACCTGTGGTCTTCACTTTCTGCTCTCACTTCAGTCAGTCAATATAAACTCTTGGGTGACAGGGCAGCCAGCTTCTGACAAACGTCTTCCAGGCCTTAAACTCACAAAGCAATCTATCATGTCCAGCAGGGTTAGTCTGTCCGGCACCCATGAAGGTCGCAGCGTCCCGACCACACCAGCCTACTGCTGCGGTGGCTTTCACCTCTGCCTGCATCCCCTTCCCAGTCTCACCCCTTTTTGCACATGACCAACAGCACTCAGCACTCAGCAACCCAGAGCTGATGAAGGCTAGATTTTGGGCTTTAGACCCTACAGACCAGAGTTCAACTTCTACTCTTATGACCCATTAAATGGTTGGTTTTAGATAAGTCGTCTAATCTTTCTGACCCTCAAGTTGTCCCTCTGTAAGATGAGGGTGGTAAGAATTAAAGCTTCCTTAGGATTATTTGGAATATTTTACCAAATAAGAAAATTAAACATAACACATTATAAACTTACACGATATAAGCCTTTCACCTCTACAGCAAAACACAATGGATGCTTGCTGTCCACCTCTGACTGAGTTCCCACACACAATCTCCTGATAGCCAAAAGCAAAGTTTCACAACTGACAATTTCAAACTTCAAAAGACTGCAACTGCTAGTCTAAGTAACTCTCGTAGGAATACCTAGAGTCTCTGTTAAAATACATATTTTCCAACTTTATCAAAAAGAAGAAAGAAAAGACCCAAATTCAATCAGGAATGAAAAGTGTGAAATCACAACGGATCCTGTGGAAATCCAGAAGATCATCAATACGGATGGACTTTAAGAACCTGTACTCTAATAAAATGGAAAACACAGAAGAAATAAACAGATTTCTAATATAAATTACCAAAACTGAATCTAGAAGACATAAGCATTCTAAATAACTCAGTATCAATCAAGGAAATTGAAAATGTACTTAAAAACCTACCAACAAAGAAAAGTCCAGGCCCTAACGGATTCACTGCTGAATTCTATGAGAAATTCAGAGACAATCTAATGCCACTAATGCTCAAACTCTTTAATGAAATTGAAACAGAAGTAATACTTCCAAAATCATTCCTGGAAGCAAGTATTAGCCTGATACCAAAACCAGAGAAAGATTCAACCAAAAAAGAAAAACTACAGGTTAATCTCCCTAATGAACACAGATATAATAATCCTCAGTAAGATACTGGCATACAGAATACAGCAAATTATCAAGAAAATTATACACCATGATCAAGTAGGATTCATCCCAGGGGTGCAGGGACAGTTCAGTACACGCAAATCAATAAATGTAATACACCATATTAACAAAGCCAAGGACAAAAACCACATGATCATCTCAGTATACGCAGAAAAAATAATTGACAAACTCTAACACCCATTCACGATAAAAACTCTACAGAAAATTGGAATACATGATCTTTATCTCAATCTTTGCAGCAACGGAGATTGAACTCACAGCCTCGCACCTGCCAGGGCAGGCGCTTAAGCCACTGACCCAAACTCCCGGCCCTAGTTTTTGAGGCAGGGTCACACTATGTAGTTCAGGTCGGCCTTGCACTCACGTTGTAGCCCAAGCCAGTCTCGAACTCACAATGCTCCTCCTACCTTAGCTTCCCGAGTGCTGGGATTAAAGTTGGTTTATTTCAATCTAATAAAGGCCAAGTATGACAAACATACAGCTAACATTATATTAAATGGTCAAAAACTGAAAGTTTTCACGCTAAAATCAGGAAGAAGACAAGAATGTCCATTATTACCAATCCTACTCAATATAGTTCTGGAAACACTGGCCAGAGCAATTAGACAAGAGAAAGAAATAAAAGGAATAAAGACAGGAAAGGAAGAAGTTAAATTGTTATTTGTGGATGACATGATACTCTACATAGAAGATCCCCAAAACTCCACCAAACGACTTGTAGATTTAATAACCAAATTCAGTAGTGTAGCTGGGTACAAAGTCAATACTCAAAAATCAGTAGCAATTCTGTACACAAGAAATTTACCGAGAGAGGAATTTGGGAAACAACACCCTTACAATAGCATCCAAAAAATGAAATATATAAGAATGAAGTAAAAAATCTGTATGTTGAAAATTAGAGTACTCTAAAGAAAAGAGAGAGGGGACTGAAGAGGATATCAGAAAATGGAAAGACAACCCTTGCTTATGGACAGGAAGAATCAACATAGTGAAAATGGCCATACTCCCAAAACTGTTACATAGATTTAATGCAATTCTGATCAAAATACTATTAGCATACCTCACAGAACTAGAGAAAACATTCCTAAAATTCATTTGGAAACAGAAGAGACCTAGAACATCAACAGCAATTCTGGGCAACAAAGGCAAGCCAGGGGGCATCACAATTCCTGACCTGAAATTATACTACAAAGCTACTGTGATAAAACCAGCATGGTCGTGGCAAAAGAACAGACCTGAGGCTCAGCGGAACAAACTAGAAGATGTAAAAACAACTCCAAGCACACTCAACCACCTTATCTTTGATAAAGGGACCAAATATGTTCACTGGAAGAAAGATACCCTCTTTAATAAATGGTGCTGGGAAAACTGGCTTTTCATATGCCAAAGACTAAAACTAGACCAATGCCTATCACCATGCACTAAAGTCAAAATGGATCAAAGATACAAATATTGAAACAGAAACACTAAATCTACTGGAAGAGAAAGTAGGTAAAAATCTTGAAGACACAGGGGTAGTTAGAGAGTTCATGAACAAAATCCAAACTGCACAGGAAATAATTCAAAGAATCAACAACTAAGATCTTTTTTTTTTTTTTTTTTTTGCGGCACCGGGGATTGAACTCACAACCTCGCACCTGTCAGACAGGCGCTTAAGTCACTGAGCCAAACTCCCAGCCCTGGTTTTTTGAGGCAGGGTCACACTGTGTAGCTCAAACCAGCCTTGCACTCACATTGTAGCCCAAGCAGGCCTCGAACTCACAACACTCCTCCTACCTCAGCCTCCCAAGTGCTGGGATTAAAGGCATGCGCCACCATGCCCGGCAAGATCTCATCTTATTAAAAAGTTTTGCATGTCAAAAGAAATCAGCAACAGAGTGGGAAAAAATTTAGGAAGCTGTCCCTGAGACAAAGGACTTATATTTAGAACATATAAAGAATTGAAAAAAATCAGACCCCTCAAATTCAAAGACCCAATCCAAAAATGGGCATCTGAGATGAATATATACTTCTCAGATAAAAGAAATACAAGTGGCAAATAAATATATTAAAAAATGTTCAACATCATTGGCCATTTAAGAGACACAAATTAAAACACTGAGATTCCACCTCAGCCCAAAAAAGAATGGCTAACATTAAGAAATAAACCAGTAATAAATGCTGGCAGGGCTGTGGGGAAAAAAGAACCCTTCTCCACTGTTGGTGGGAATGCAGACTAGAGCAACCACCATGGAATTCAATATGGAGATTCCTCAAAAAGTTAGCATTAGAAGTCTCATTTCACCCAGATATTCCCCTTTTGGGTCTTTTCCCAGAAGAATTAAAAACATCATACCACAGGAATATATATATGAACCGTGTTTGTAGCAGCACAATTTGTAACAGGACAATTTTGGAAACCACCCAAATGTCTGTCAACTGAAGAATGGATAAAAAAGGATGTGTTTTTTTTAATACAATGGAATATTACTCAGCCATAAAGAAGAATAAACTTGAGACTTTTATAGGTAAATGGATGCAACTTGAGGCCATGATTCTAAGTGAAATAAATCAAACTCACATGTGTAAACATCACATTGTCCCCCTGGTGTGAGAAACAGAAACAGTGAATAAGCTTTAAAATGTACAACAGATACTGGGAAATAGGAAGAAAGTATAAAAAGGGAGAGGGGAACTAGGATGGAGGAGAGGGGAAAGGACAGAAGGGAAAAAGAAAAAAAAAAAGCAAGTCACTTTTATATTAGTGTCTCTTAGTTTACTGAAAGGGGGTTTGTGTGAATATTGACTGAAAAAAAACTTAATGCCTATATCCTGTATCTGAATAATTACTTCAAAGATAACAATATGCAACATATTAAGTGCTATTTTCCTATTGTTTTATCGTGAAATTTTGTTTTACCTTTTTTTCCAAAAAATGAAAATAAAGTAAAATATTTTCTCAGGTACTAGTCTTCACCAAGATTTGAATTCTATATGTCTGTTAGGCCAAGGAATGTGAATACGTACAATAACTACGTATGATAACTACAGATCACTGAAAAAAAGTAACATCAGACCAGTCTTTAATAAATAATGAGCCATACAGAGTTTCTGATGAACTCATGGTCCCTCTAGCACTCTCCAACAGCAAGGCACTCTCATTATCTCACTTGACTACTGTCATCCTGAGAAGAACTCTAAAAGAATGTTCTGAATCTTCTCTAATTCTTAGCCCCTGCCTCATTCTCATGAAATCAATCTGCAGCTGTATCAGGAAGTTTTCAAAGCCAATTCAGAGACTTTTTATTTGGTTTCTATTTCAAAGCAACTAACAATAACAAAAACACCTTATGAATCCAAAGAATAATCTCGGATATTCCATGGAGGTTAAACCTCTTAAAGTATCAAGAATTTAAACAGAATGTCACGGAAGCCTACCAAGCACTCAAAATCCTGTGTTCACTCCTTAAAAGTTTGTCTGTCAGTCTTGTTACTGCTGGACCTGTTATTGCTATACTTGTTAGCTCACCTTCCTTGACATTTGCTAGTTTTAATCTCATTTGGTTTGAGGAAACCAAAAGCTTAGTAAACTAAGCAACACCAGCGTCTAATGAGGGAATGAAAAAGCTTTTCTATGATTCCAATGCATACAGGCTTCAATGTTGGTTTATTTGAAATCCCACTGACTAATCAAAGGCCTTTTCAACCAACTGCCTAGCTTAGGACTGATTCATGAATAGAACACAGGATTGTGTGTTACTCTAAGCAGTATTTTAGCTGCATGGAGCCTGAATACCTGAGTTTTCATCGGATGAAGGAAAAAAGTTATTTTTGGCAGTTCTGGGGACTGAACCAAGGACTCACATATGCTGAGCAAGTGCTATATCATGGAAATACAGCCCCAGGCCTTTTTATTTCATTTTCAGACAAATCTAGCTAAATTGCTCAGGCGAGCCTCAAACTTACAATCCCCCTGCCTCAGCCTTCAAGGAGATGGATTATATATGTCAGCTACCATGCCCAGCAGAAAACTCATACCCTATGTAGACATTTAATATTCACAAAAGGAATAAAAGTTAATTTATAAAAACCTTTATTGATAGTATTCTATTTGGTACAGGTGAGTTTTCATTTCCAACCTACCACCTAGCACACATGAAATACACCAGGGCAAGTTTTAACATCTCTAACTCTGGCATCCTCCCCTGGAGAAGTAATTTTTTTTTAAGTCATTCTTTCTTAGGAGACCACTGACACTACATCTACATGATACGACCTTCTCACCTAGGACTATAACTGGGTGTTTATGTTGGCTCTAGACCTAGGATTCCTGTGAAGGTTTTTCTCTGGATATATTTAAAGCTCTTCAGCAACAGAGCCTAGGCCAAATTCATTTCAGCATCTCCCACAGTACTCAAAACAGAAAGAAAAACACAACAACAACAACAACAAAAACAAAACCTCATTAAAATACTTGCTAAGTGAAGGACCACTGGAGATTCTTTTAACAACTCCACCCTTCATCTCCCCAACTTGCACTTTCCTCAGACACAGGTACTCTTCATGGCCCCTTTATAATTACTTGCCTTCAGCAATGGGGAGGAGAAATGCTCCAAGTTGAAAACAAACAAGGAAACAGGGATAAAAAGGATACTCAAGCATTTAGCCTCTCCCACCCACACACCATGGAAAAGCTACAAAATCCTGAGTGAACCATTTAAAAGAAGTGCCTTGAAGTATTTCAGAGAGAACCCTTTCCACTCAGTCTCCACTCCTACATTTACTATAACAGCCCAAGGAACAACAGACATTATCTTTCACAGAGCTTTTCCCTGACAATCTGCTAGCTTGTTCTACTCCCAACCTCAAACAACTGAGAACAACAGCAGTATGAGATGAGAACCTTGAACTGTCAAGTAAATCAAGGCAACACAGCAGAGAAAGCAAAGCAGCAGAGGCCTGATAAGGAAACGAAAATGAGAAGAGCAGCTGGGCCCCTGGAGAAAGCAGAGCCAGACAGGAAATTAGGCCGTGGGACCAGAGAGACAGCCAATAGGAAAGGTGGGGGGGAGAGGTACCCAAAGTCCATAGAGAATCAGCAATTTGGCTAAAGTATGTATGAATAATTGGGAATTAACTGTGTACGCAAAAGACTTCACCTCATTTACCACAGCAGCTACATAAACACCATGTTAAATTAAATAAGAGGCTGCTCACCCACAACCAAACCAAGACCATTTGTTTTCACTCTCTACAGATTGTCGAAATTTCACCATGCCTTTGCCTTCTCAATCTGTTTAAGGCTTCTGTTTGTTTGTTTGTCTTTGTTTGTCCGGAAGAAGCTGATTCCACTTCTCAAGACTGTAGTTTAAATAGGACTACATTAATCCAGATGCTCTTTCTAAAAGTCCTTCAAATTCAGACTCCAACTATTAACATAAAGACAAGCAGAGACCAGCTGTTGCAATTAACCATTTTTTTTAACATTTTCTCTTCTGTTAAAAATACTAGAAGGAATTTTTAAGCAAGATGAGACTGCAATTCAAATTTGGAAGTTTTAAATAGATGGATTTCATGTTTTCAGGCTAAAAATAATAGTCTGCATGTTAGAATTCATGTTATATAAATAAGCTTTCATTCACAAGACTCAGCTAAGTGGGGGTCTCAGCATGCAGTAGAAAACAAAACATGTAGATATCAAACTTTCTGGAATAAGGTTCAGTATTTGGCAACTTCTAATCATTGAGACCTTTCCCAACAGAGAGCAAGAGTAGTCTTTCCCAATTACGTTTGAATGCATTCAATCATAACTGGGTGAATAATGACTGTGCTCTGTGGTCAGGGAGAATGGGGTCATTCTGCACCTAGAGGTGTGAAAGTGGCACAGTCCTCACAGCCCCCACCCAGAGGCAGCCACATTCCTCCAGTCTGAGGAGGTGCCAAAGAGTGCAGAAACATTCCCCCCAATGGGCATCTTTCACTACACCCATGAATGGACTCTCAGTTCACGGATGGACTCAAGAGTTTTCCTCGCAAATAACACATTCCTGAGACATGCTGTATCAACATTGAATGAGTTTCACTGGCAGCTCCTTACTAGTCTGTTTCAGCACTCCTGCCACAGTAACAGCCTTCTATTCCTAGGAAATCAGGAGGCTTTAAACATTTCCAACATGATTCATACAGTAGCTCAAAAATTACATTGTTTTCTCTTAGAAGCAATGTGTTCAAAAAAACAGTTAGAAAGCTCTAGTCCCATTGTTCACTTCTCCTATTTTAGAAATCTCCACTGAAGTGTTGAGTAACCTTATTTTTAGTTTTAGATAGTTATGATCAGATTTAGGGCTCCCTATGATAAAATAATCTGAGCTACAAAGTTTAGGAACATCTCCAGAAGAAGAAACAGATAGTCATGTCAGGCAGAAAAGGAAATCTATAAATTCCCTTGTGATTTATTTTCAAGTAACAGATTCATAATATTCCTCCTTTGTTTTACTTTATTTCCATCACTATATAATAATTCCAATTTCTTTTTCTCTAACTTCTTGAAAAAAGGTAAGGAAAATTCTCTTAAGAAATTCCTTAAGAAAAGTCTTCTATAAATCATTTCTTTGGTATTTTCTCAAAGTAATGTAAAGAACCCTTTGGTGCCTATATTATATGGATAAAAAGCATCAGATTAAGATTAAAGATAGCTATTTGTAAAACTGCTATCTCTCAGAATATAAAAGACCTTTAGAGCTTCACTCCTGGCTTTACTTGGACTTTCACTGAAGAATTTTTAAATATAAAAGAAAAAGAAAAATGTCCTCTATATTTAAATTGTGCCCATTTGTAAAACAAGCATAGTATAGATGATTTGAGTGATATGAAAACAGGTACTGGAACATTAAACTAATACAGTACATCTGAGCCTGTATTTATATTAAACTGTTTCACATTGAAGGTTTAAAAGAATCTGGGAATTCCCTAGACAAGTTTTTAGAAATGTATTTCTGCTGTGTTCCTACAGAGATATCTCCTCAAAACCAGCTGTGACTCATTTCTACCCCAAGACCAATCAAGAAAGTTTCTTTCCCAGAAAATAAATTGCTTTGGGACAAAAAAAAAATTTCTTTGAATTGTCCTTCAGATTTGTAATCTTCAATAATCATTACTAGGTCAAACAATAACTCGAAAATTGAGACAGGGAGTTCTACATACGCCTACTTCTAATTTTGATAATCTTAGTCACCACAAAAAAAAAAAAAAAACTAGAAATTGAGATCTAGGTAATTTTGATTGAATATACTTTATACAAGTATAAAATTTTCTGTGGACAACAAAAAGAAAAGAGCCATTTCAAGAGATGCTTTAGAAAGCACATATCAAACTTCAAATTCCTAGACAATCATTGACCTACTGATAGCAGTAAGAACTGCTAAATGATTTAGGTGTTTAGGTGTTTGAATGCTGATAGCAGACCATATGTTTGCAGACACACAATGTTTTCTTTTTATGAGCCGCAAAGAGGGAGGAATGGAATGAGTGGTCATGCACAAACACTATCTTAAAATAATATTTAAATGTTAAAATGTTTCTAGTCAACCACAACAAACCTATTTTGCTATCAATATACCTACTTTTTCCACATACCACCTCTCAAATGCTGGCTTCCATTTACATTCCCAGACAACAGTGCTAAAGTACAAGGCAGACATGGGTAAAACCACTGTACACATCTGGTGTTTATAGGGGAAACCCCGCTATGGGATTTTTTTTTTTTAATTTCAAAGTCCTTTCATTAGTAATGTATACAGCTGTTTTCTATTGCCTAATAATCAGAACTGCAATGCTCATGCATGCTGACTCCAGGCATAACTATGCCAAGCTGCTTGTGCTCAGCTGTAAGGGGCTGGAATTCTGAATGTCAAGGGAGATACTCTGTACTTTCCAAAAAAAAAAAAAAAGTTAATACAGCTGTTTTCCTCTCAGGAATGCCAAAAGAATGCTATTCCTCCCTATAAACCTCCCCTAACCCCATCTCCACCAGCAGTGTTCCCTGCTCATGCTAATGGCTGAAAGGAGTATTAGGAAGACATCCCACTGTTTAATAAAAAGAATAAGAAAAAAAAAAAAAAGCTGGGCACTGCAGTTTTTAGTAACAACATGTACAACCACACAAAAAAATTGTCTGTTAAATAAGAACTGTGGGGTTGGGGGTTTAGCTCAGCGGCACAAGCGCCTGCCTGGCAAGTGCCAGACCATGAGTTTGATCCCTGGTACAAAAAAAAAAAAAAAAAAAAACTGAATACTAAACTATAAGTGCTATAAAATGGCAGCTAACAACCTGAGAGAGGATAAATAAGTGCTTTTGAACCAGGTATTTTTAGTCGCCATCAGCACATTCTAAGCGTATCTTAATATAAGTATGTGAAATGTTTATGTGTTTGTCTGGCATGTTGCTTTAGTTTTCTTAGTGAAGAAGCAATGTCATTTTGAAATAATGGACACAGGAGAGCCTCAGCTCTTCATTTCTGAGGACCTCCCCACTCAGCTCAGTTTACCATCTTTTTAGGGTCACACAGACCCACACAGAAGGCCTTTGTGTAGGTCTCGGCACATATCTTCCTGCAGCCACTGGGGAAGTCCTCCAAGGAGGCCTTTTCTTCTCTCACTACAAACAAAGGTTTTATCTTACAGTAAACAGAGAAGACATTTAACATTAGAGCAATACTAAGGCAGGAACACCATAAAAGTGGCTCAAAGATTTGCATAATGAAATTCTATTGTCTTGAACTTCACACTAGCTATGAGAGAGAGAGAGAGAAAGAGAGAGAGAGAGAGTGAATGAATCAGTAACAGGAAGGGCATGTGTCATTACCTGAGAATGACATGCATAAAATGTGTTGCACCTAAGTTCTTGGGCAGGCTTATATAGACAGCTCCAAGTAAAAGCAGAAACTGTACACTACTATTTTTGTATAGTATTTGTGGTATACCTCCTTCATACTCTCCACTAAGCCTGGAACAGGTAAGAAGGATACAAATTGTACAAATGAAGGCTCTCCCATTCCTCTCTCCCCAGTAGCTTAGAGAAGCCTAGTGGAATAGACTGGGAGCAACTACAGCAAGTAAGAAATGATTCCCTTGCAGGCAGTGTATTGAAATCTGGTTCAGCTCCCCACCTCCAACATACATCTCTGTGTCCTGCTGTGACCTACTGAAGGCTGCTGCCCTACATGGCACCTATGCTTTGTTCATTTGGGTAAGCTGGAAAGGGGAGCGGGGGAAAATACATGATCTGCCCCCAACCTCAAACATTTCACAATCAACTACAGGAGGAAAGAGGCACCACAAGGTCCTTGAAAGGAAAAAGACGCAGAAATCTTTATAAAATTAAAGAAATAATTTTCCCCTGTGGGCCTGCATTTCTACATTCAATAAAAGTCAGAGGATGGGCAAGGGAGAACTTGGGTAATGCTTTTTACTGTAACATTTAAATAACACATATAATAAAATTTAAACAAAAAGATTCAGATTTGAATGTTGGAAGTTCTGCTTCAAGGAAGGCAAATGGAAAACACTGGTATGAAGCCAGCTCTATGTTAAACAGCAGGGGACATTGGCTCAGATGATGTATTGGAGTCAGAGTGGCTTTTAGGTTCCCTTTCTGTTTTGTTTTTGTTGTTATTGTTGTTTTTCTGTCTGTAGTGTGTGTGTGTGTGGTGCTGGGGAACAGAACCCAGAGCCTCTCCCATGCCAGGCAATACACAGAGCTATACCCTCAATCCCAGATCCCTCATTTTTTAAAAGTCTTATTTTAAGTTTCATTAGCCAATAATTTTCCTTCTTTGTGGTAAGCAAAAGCATGTGAAGACACTACCAGAGAATTTTCACAAAGTGTAACTGCATTAAAGAAAGCTCAATAGTTTTCAGACTGGGAAAAAGTAAGTCATCCAGTAGAAGCGAATGGACGGGAGCCACCTATCCCGCCCCTGTGCCGCTTTCTTCCTCCAGTGGTAGGTGGCAGGCTTCCCAAGGAGATGGGGTCAACACAGCCCACTCTGTAAACGAGTGGGTATCATACAGTCAGTCCCTGGAGAGCTTTTCTGGCTGCGTGGCCTTATGAATGCAATGGGTTTTAATTATTTGCCATTGGCTCAGTAGCCAGGAAATTTATGACTCATCTCCACTGTTCTCAATGTTGTTCTCCCAATAAAGTCACTCAATCTCTGCAGTAAACAAAACAGACCTGATTAAAAACATCCCATTAGAAAGCATTTAACCCCTGCATATATTTTAACATCTAGTGACTACTTTCCTATCCCTCCACACCCAAGTGCATGAGCTGGGTTAGTTCTGCAAGCAGGTCTCCTCCTCAGCACAGACCCACTCTCAGCATTACATAACATTCCAGATCCCTGCTCAGCCCATTCCTCTGTGAATCCTCCAAAGGCCTTTGATGTATGAGTGGCAGCATACATGGTGCCGCATGTGCTGTGAGTGTTCCAAGTAGCTTGAGACAGGAACAACTGAGTACTGCTTTAGGCTCACTGGTAAGAAATCCTCAACATCAGTGAAGAACCCTAAGATGTCACTCAAGAAAATATAACTGCATAAGCAAACTGTTACATCAAGACAGAAGAGGAAGAAACTTCAGCAATCTAGCTTGGACATTCAAGGGTAAAGTCCACATAAAGGCATTTACAAATGGGCTTAAGTTACAAAATGCTCTATTATTAATTATAAATACAAACTACCAACAGGTGACCAAAACTCAGTCAAAGGTCCAAACTTCTGTCCCAAAAGCAGCTCTGATTACCTGAACTCTAAACTTTTAAAATAATTATCGGAGAACTACTTACACAATCACACATGCATGTGTACACACCCACACATAGCTAAATGATAATAAAAAGATTTTAGCTGTGCCACACACAGCAGTTCCACAGATGTACACATATACACAGAGCATTCTGCCATATAGATAAGGCAGATGTTACAGTCTCCAGAGCACCCAGATAATAGCACCCGGAAAGTAGTGAGTTTAAAATATTGACTATCTTTGGTATCACGTGAACAGTCATGAGTCTCTGAAGGACAGCAACATGTTCTAGAAATGCATCATTAGTCAATGTCCTTGTCATGCAGAGATCATGGAGTGTTCTTACACAAACCTGGACAGGATAGGTCAAGTGTCTGACATGGCCTCTTGATGCAACTGAGAGATGCCATAAACACAAGAGCTATGATGTTGCTACCAGTGCAGCACAGTGCATAACTGTACAGTACACTTTCTTTGGTAAGTAAAGGGAGTACATTCTAAAAGTAATAAGTATGGTATAATAAATACATACTCCATGGTTGACCAAATATCATCATGGGACACATGACTGTAATTTAAACTGTAAACTTGCATATCATAATAATGACTCTGTTTCACAACTGCCTCACAAAATGTCTGAAAATTTAAAATTAGCTCTTTAATATTAAAAGCCATCATTATCATACCACTACCATAGTCGTCTCAGTAATACTCTCAGACTGGAGACAACAGTGCGACAGAACAGTGGGAAAATAGCAACACCTCCTCTGGTTCCTTCAGTTTTAATTTATCAGGAATCAGAGTACAACAGAGCTAATTTGGCAGAGTCCTTCCATAAAATCAGTGAGCCAGTAAGAGCAGCAAACTATAGTATGTGACTGCTGGGGTTACAGAAGTCAATCATTCCTGGGACAGCAATGGAGAGAATAATGATCAGTACCAAGTTTACTTTTTTCCTAGTTATTTTATAACAACGATAATAACTTGGAAGACGGGTGCAAAAACTATGACATAATATTTATTAAACACACTACGAGCAGCCAACAGTCAATATACCATGTTCTGTACAGAGAAAAGTCATACCTTACAGCATTAAAGCAGGTACTACATCAGGATCATGACTACTTTGAGAAATTTAAGGTAAATATGACTGCTTTCTTTTCAAAGAGGTAGAACTCAAAATGATCTCTTAGAAAACTTAGAAAAATACAGTGAAATGAGCCCTGTGAAAACTGTGGAATAAGTGAAAATATACAAGCAAATCTCAGTTACTTGCCCTAAATGGCCAAATGATTTCAAGCAAAAATACAACCAATGGCTATTTACCTATCACATGCCAAACAGTATAGTTTGTTCTGATAGCACAATGGTGGACAACAGAGGCCTAACTGAGCCTTGTGGATTCTACATTCTACTTTCTCGAATAATCTAACACATGAGAACTTTGGTTTCCTGATCTACAAAATTGGCTAATCATTATTTCCCAAACCAAGGTTATTAGGATAATCAACTGAGGGAATATAAATGGCAAAAAAAAGAACACTCTTCTCCCTTCTTTACTATCTACATATCCTCTTTAAGTAAAAAAACAGCAAATGACACCAATCTTCATCTTCTTTGACAAAGATCTGAAAAACAATAGAGATGAAGAGATCCTGCAAATTTGGTATCATTTGAGTAAGATACATAAAAACTGACTGTTGGCACTACCAGGAGTTCTCAAAGGTTCTGATTCTTCAGCCATTACCTTAAGACTCGTGATGATGAACCATTTAGAGTTTTCAGTGACAGAAACAGCATGCTGCAGCACGCATGCCACAGTTTCATCACCACTGCCTTAGACAGTCATAATTGTTCTGAGGAGAAAAATGGACACAGGATCCTTATAGGCCTAGATTCCAGAGGGCCTAAAACGAGCACACTACAATGAAGCACATACATTCTTTAAGCAAATATAGCAGGGCTAATAATCATCATTTATTCACTCACTTAAGTCATTCAAGAAAAGTACAGAAAGCCTCTTCTGTGGCAGATACTGATCAAAGCACTAGAAATACTGTATAGTAAGTGATCAAAACAGTCTAATATTGATTGGGAAAAACTGGAGATTCACAAGCTCCAATATGATCATCTTCGAAACAGAATGGGTAGATGTGAAATGCTGACTTTTTTCAAAAGTAAAGTGTATTTAGGGAAGACTATTCTTGCTCTTCCGTGGAAAAGATTTAAATGACTACAAGTTTCCTAAAGAATCAATGTTTATTACTGTAAATCAAAATAGTTCAGGACTTTTAGGCATATACAATTACCTCTCTTCAGGTAGCACTAACCTTGAGTGCTACAGTACTCAACCAGAAAACAGATACATCCTCAAAGAATAAAAGCAAGCACTTTGAAAATGAACAGAATGAAACAACCTGCACTGGTAATCAAGGTATTTTCTAGCACATATATATGTATATTAGAAGGTTCCTGGATTTCTGAACCTAATGTGACTCATAAAAACTGTGGTTAAATTTAAGACAGCAAACATCCATGCCATATAAGCAAACACTGGTAGTTTCTCATTTTTTGTAGCTACTTGTAAACACTATAATATGGTATCTTTATACAATGATTAAATGAGATGTTATTTGTAGAAAAAATAAAATCTACAGGACCTTAGAACTGAAATTCAATGTAGTGAAAAAGACATCCACAGTATGGTACAGTAACATTAAATCTTGAGGTATACTGATAAGATGTTACAATTATATTTTTGGAAAATTAACTGTAATTCAGTATAAAACATTCAATTTGAAAAAAAAGTTGTAAAGTTATTCAACAGTCCCATTTAAACTTCCCTACACTCCCCTCATATTAAAAAAATTAATTCAAACACAAAATTCACTTTTGAGTAGATTTCCCTTATGCCAGTGAGAATGAAAATATTCCCAAGATATGTAGGTATAAGAGTAAGGAGAGTTAAATTATACTGCTCATTTCTTTTAGTTCATTGAAAAGAATTATTTGTGTTTATACTGTTTGATCAATTTCGCTTGCCTATGTCTTATAATCTGAACAACCACTTTGAAGACAACAATATATACATATAATACATTGTTAATTTCCTATTATCCTGTTTTGAAATTCTGTCTCATTATTTCTATTGTTTTTCTTTTCTCTCTCTTTTAAATTAAAAAAATAAAGTAAGAAGAGCAATTGCAACTAAAAAGCATAACAAAATGATGTGGCCCTATGGAGAGTATGTTTCCCTTCAAATAATCATCTTAAACCCATCTACCTTCAAAAACTAGAAGCAAAAGTAGTAATCTACTCATTTTTAAGGCACTACACAAATGAAGTGTAGCTATTTTTTTAAGTGAAAACAACAGCAAAAGTTTCAGATAGAGTGGCTGATACTTTCATAGTCATAAAAAAATACTATCAATACTTCTGCTTTCAGCCTTTTCCTCACACTTGAATAGATTCATTTGTTCTCATTAAAATAAGCAACATATGTTTTTAGGTTACTATTACATTTCAGAAATATTAGGCTTTCTCTGTTTAAAAAAAGTAAACTTCCTCTGTTACAAAACAGTATGTTTAAATAAATAAATAAACAAATAAATAAGCAAGCCACATCTTTCAGCACTTTGGCCCACATCTACACTCAGTTCCACATGTATGTGTGCACACACACTCACAGACACATACACATGTACAACTACACTTCCCAATATTTATTATCTTCTAAACTAATGTTGGAAACTCATTTTAAATAATAAGTACTAGATTCATCATAAACAAATGACAATTATACAAGCTGGGGTTAAGCCAGAGACTTATTGCTCATAGCACATATCAAGTTGGCAACTTAAACTATTATATAAACTTTTAATTTCTTTATACAAAACTTTACATGACCAGAGAAAAGTCACTATAGATTTTTAAAAACGTGATCACACTAACTAATCATTGAAGTGATCTAGTACAAGTGATCTCAAGTACTGTAATCGAAGGAATACCCTATCTTGAGGATTTTTCAATAGCAGATATACTTTTCAAGCAGCTTAATGTTCATTTTTCAAGGATATAAAAAATACCAATGCACTGGGTAAAATTTTTAAAGTAATAAAACACTAAAGAGAGGCTAAGTTAAAACCACGATGAAAAACCAACGCAGAAACAACCACTAGACTGACAAAATGTCTAAAATCTCAAAATATTGGGGGTTTGTAAAGCTTTGGGAAAATCATTATATCATTTTGAGAATGAGTTTGGCATTACTCAGTAACGCTGAAATTCTAATCTTTGGTATCAATTCCAAAGAAACTCCTGCAAATTGAAGACATGCACAAGAATATTCACAGCAGTGCTGCTCATAATAGTCCAAAAAACAGGGCCAACTCAAACATTCATCAAGAGAGGAATGTGGAAAGAAGTGGAATAGTATAAGGCATTAAAAAATGAAGATATCCAGTATCTTTGAAATTAATGTTAAATAAAAGAAGTCATTAATGAATATGGTAGCAGCTTCATTCATATAAAGTCCAAAAACAAGCAAACTGAACCACATTGGGGGATGGTGCACATATCTGTACATGAACAGTTACAACTACAAAGAAATAAAATTATTATCTCAGGAGGGGACTTTTTTTTTTCTTTCTTTCTTTCTTTTTTTCTTTTTTGGTACCAGGGATTGAACTCACAACCTTGTGCTTGCCAGGTAGGCGCTTATAAGAGGGAACTTATTTCATTTGCTAATGATTATTAATGTTTAGTAATGTACTCTTTAGTCATGTTCATCATTAACTGCTACTTTGAACTGGTTATGGTCTAGATGGACATATTCTTTAATTACATACATTTTTACACATGCCTACTCTGTCTCAAGACTAAAATAGAAACACCATATACAATCTTCTAAAAAATTAACATTTTTGTGGTACCATTGTGGTTTGGTCAGTATGGTGATCCAGAGTCCATGTAAGAGACAAGTATGCGTGCTGATTCTAGAACACAACTTTATTATAGTTCACAGCCACGCAGTGGCCGCCACATCCTTCTTCCTGAAATATGTCATTCCATTTCTATGAAATGTCCTGAATAAACAACTTTATAAGGACGAGAAAGTACATTAACTGTGGCCTCAGTTTGGAGATGTAAAAGTGGAGGTGAATGCTAATGATGATAAGTCTTTTTTTCTTTTCTTTCAAGTGGTAAAAATATTTTAAAATTGATCATGATTATGGCTGTACAACTAGAATATGCTGACCACTGAACCATATACTTTTGGTAAATTGTATGAATGTCAATTATATCTCATAAAGCTGTTGTTTAAAAAAATGCTGTATTATTGGTGATTCCTGGCATAAATAATACACAATAGTCCTCAGAATTTGTCAAGTTTTGGAAGGGGAAAGACATATGTCATATGAATGTCTATGTTCAGCATCAGGTCAGGAAGAAATTTAATCATAAGCCTAAATGCTGGCAAAGTGGCTTTGTTTCCAAGTTTTGGTAAGGTAATCAATAGGCTTTGAATTTATGCCTCAGAGTTTGGGCCAGAATCCCCAGTAGCCAGAAAACATTAAATTATACATGCAAGCAAAGCAGTTTTTTTTTTTTTTTTTTCTATAAGTGACCCACAACAGTCCTTTCTGAAGTGATTTTCCAGGACTCTCCATGAGAGGAAAATATGAAACGTACTCAATTCATTAACCAGAAGGCATCACTGTGCTTTCTTGACTTCATATATAGAGGCTTTTCCCCCCCAAAACCACACTGGAAAATGACGGGCTTGGAAAAGCAATCAGTCAGTTCACATTCCACCCCACCAATATGCAATGCCTGCCCAAATTCAGATATGAAAGCGAAATACTTCCAATGTGTTCAGTCTTATTTCTAATGACAGTTCTTTGCAAGTTACTAATGAATACAACAAAGAAATTATAGAAATATCACACCAAAATAATCACTGAAAAATAAGAATGAGATTTATTTCAAAACATTTCTAAAAGAGTCAAAAATCACTTTGGCTCCCTTGCATTTCAGTGACCTTATTTTTGTTTCTTTTTTTTAAATTTTTCTATTTTACCTCAGTATATAGTATATAACATCTGAACGTTGCCAAAATTTCTTTCAACAGTGAATTAGGATGAAACAACAACAAAACAAAACAAAGCAAAACAAAACAAAACAAAATAAATCAAATCCAGGGGCCAGGGATGCAGCTCACAGGGACAGTGCCTGCCTGGCAAGCACAAGGTCTTAACTTCAATTTCCAGTACCAAAGGGGGGAAAAAAAAAATCAAACCCAAAGACAAAAAGTGAAGATTCTTTGCATTATTCTGGATTTATAATCATTATAGTCAATATAAATATTTAGTAATAATTTATTATTATGTGGCTTATTTTTAAAACAATAAAAATAAAAAGTCAACATTATAAAAAGTGTATGCCCTTACATATAATGAATATACTTTAAAATATAGCTATATAGACTTTTCTATTCATTTTGCTCTATCATCACTTAATGGCCCCATACTCCATCAGACTGATATTTCTGATTCGTAACTTTCCTTTTCATTTCTCTGCTCCATGATAATTCTAACAGGAACTGATCAATACTGGTAAATTTGGAAGACAAGTTTAATGTCTTTGATTTTTTTGGCAGCTCTTTCATTAAGATTCAATATGACCTTTTAAGGTTGGGCTCTAAATCCTAGAAAATATTAATACAAACCACACAAGATTCAGTCTAAGTAGCAGGTTGGTGATGATAAGAAGGAACAAAGCCACAGGAACCATTGGAAATGCAAGGGGTAAAGGGCCAAATGAGGCAGTTCTTCCTCATCAAGTGAGAGCCAAAAGCCCTTACAGGCAAGACTCAGTGAGCACAGCCAACTGCAGTCTGACTCCAGCACCAGTCCACAGATAGACGGCCCCATTCAAAGGAGCAGGTGAGTGTAGTTTCATGTAGTGTGTAGCACGGTGTAGTAGATGCCTACTGCTGACCTCAGGTTCTGGACCACCTCAGGTGAATAAGAGAAAAGACAGGTTTATTGTACAATAGAAGGCTGACAGTCTCCAGTCAACTACTGCCCATCTCCCCCACCCTCCCAGAGACTCAGGGCATCCTGCAGGTACACCTCCTCTTTTATGAAAGACCCTTGTTCCTACCAGGAAAATAACCGCTAAACCAAATGGCTTCCTTCTAAATCTAAAATGTAATCTTTGGGCTATCTAACTATGACAGATCGGGGGATGGCTTTGGTGCAAACAAGTTACAAATTCACAAATAAAAAGCTCACTCTTTAAATTGAAATCTGCACCCTAGCTTTTTCTAATCTGCTCATCTGGTTCCTTTTGTAGTCAACAGCTATTACTATTACTTCCAGCCAAACAGACACAAAGATCTAGAATTAATAATCAATGTAAACTCTTAATTCTCTGGGGATCTCAAGGACAGCTGTATGGAACTTCAGACTTATGCAGCAATTTATCATTTAACTTGTCTTCATTCTTCTGCATAATGGTTTCTCTACTAAGTTTCTAAGTCGGAGCTCAACAAAAACTCTTAAATGATAACTCATATTTTCAAGCACTCATTTAAGGTGAACTGGCATATCTCTTCTAGGTCCTTTACCCTACATAACTCCAGTAAAACTCACCTTAGAAAAATACAGGGCCAAAGGTTAGGGCTCATTACACTAGCTGCAGTCATCAAGACAGTGTTGTTATGGAGGAGGGCCAGACACATACCAGACCAACCAAATAGGGACAGGGGACTATGAAAAACATCCATCCAAATA
The DNA here is from genome assembly GCA_004363535.1 of Dasyprocta punctata. NCBI lineage: Eukaryota > Metazoa > Chordata > Mammalia > Rodentia > Dasyproctidae > Dasyprocta > Dasyprocta punctata. The sequence goes on along the minus strand of RJWM01016850.1, from coordinate 19,516 downwards.
TTCCCAAAGATTCTTAACAGATCAAAAAACAATGCCATGGAGGAAGACGGTCCTTTCAATAAATTTTTCTCTAACCATGGGTACTGACGCAGGGAGGAGGGAAGAGGAAGAAGAGAAAGGGTACAGGAGGGAAGAAAAAAGGGAGGACAGGAAAAAGAGAAGACTCAACTCGAAACTCGTACGTTATATAGAAACTTACTCAAAATTTACCGTGGACATAAACAAAAAATGTAAACTATAAGAATTTCTAGAGAGAAAAAGAAAAACGAGAAAATCATAAAGACCTGGTAGTAGACAGTCTTTAGAATTCGCATCAACAGTGTAAAAAAGAAAAACTGATAAACTGAATTTCATCAAAATAAAAACGCTTACTCTGCAAAAGAACTTGTTAAAGTATAAAAAAAAGGACAACCCACATCCTGGGAGAAAGTGCTTGCAAAATATATATACAAAAGAAGCTTTGTACCTAGAATATATAATGAGCTCTCAAAACTCTACAGTAAAAAAAAAAAAAAATCAAACAATCCAATTAGAAAATGGGCAAGAGACATGAAGAAACATTTCAAAGAAGATAAACAGAAAGCAAACAAGCACATTAATAAGCTATTCAACTGACTAGCCACTGAAGAAATGCAAATTAAAAGCACAATGATAATTAAAAATAGTTATAAGACCAAATGATGACAAAGACGAAGATAACCTGGACCACTCATACACTGCTGAAAGGACTACAAAGTGACACAACTGCTCTGGAAACTGTGGGCAGTTTGGTATAAAACTAAATGTGCAGTTATAACAAGACATAGTGCTATGTTCTGGTGCATAGTCTTAGTCTGTTCGGGCTGCTACAACAAAAATACCACAGACTGATAATTTACAAAGGATTCCAAAAGATTTATTACCCACGGTTCTGGATTATGGGATCCAAGATCAAGGCACCATTCATCAAGATTCAGTGCCTCATAAGGAGCCATTCCTCATAATCCTGTAGCTTCACATGGCAGAAGGGGTAGAAAATTCCCTTAGGTCTCTTTTACAAGCACTATTTCTATTCATAAGGGTTCTACTGCATAACCTTGTCACCTCCTAAAGGCCCTATTTCTTAATACCATCGTGTTGAAGGTGAGGTTAAAACATACAAACTTGAGCAGACAAAAGCAGGCACCTATTCCCCTAAAACTGAAATGTCACGGTCAAAGAAAAACCTGTACACAAACATTAATGGCAGTCACTTGTAATCCCAGCTGCTCAGGAAACTGAGGCAGGAGGATCCCTTGAGCCTGAGTTCAAGGCCAGCCTAGACTACAAAGGAATACTCCATCTCTTTTTTTAAGGGGGGTGGGGAGGGGGCTTATGGCGATTTTGTTTTTAACAGTCAAAACTAGAAAAACCAAAGAACAACCCGTTAATGCACACAACAAATGGATCTCAAACAAATTATGTGGAGAAAACAACCAAAAAAGATCTATACTGTAATAATTCACACAGCATTCTTTAAATAACAAAATTATGGAGATGGAGAAGAGATTATTGATTACTAAGGTTACGAACGATGGAGGGCAGAGAAGCAACTACAATGGGATAGCACACGGAAACCTTTTGGAGATAGAACAATTTTGTATTTTAATTAGAGTAGTGATAACACAAATCTGAGTAACTTTTGGATTGTATCAACATCAACTGCTGGCTCTAATATTAAAATACAGTCATGCCAGGCATGATGGTGCACTTGGGAGGCTGAGGCAGGAAGATCACTGTGAGTTTCAGGCCAGTTTGGACTACGAAGTGAGTTCAAGATCAGCCTGAACTGCACAGCAAAACCTTGTCTCAAAAAGACCAAAATAAAATAAAATACAGGCAAAATTAGGTGAAAGACAGATAAGACAACTATAAATATTTTTTGCAACTTCCAATAAATTTGTAATTATTTTAAAATAAAAGTTTTTTTGTTTTTTTAAAAAAGCTTTGGAACTATCTTAAGATCAAATTCTGTTTCTATTACTACTACATTTGTGTTTTTTGTTTTGTTTTGGTTTGGTTTTTTTTTTTTTTTTTTTTTTTTTTTTTTTTTTTTTTTTTTTTTTTTTTTTTTTTTTTTTTTTTTTTTTTTTTTTTTTTTTTTTTTTTTTTTTTTTTGGTCTTTTTAAGACAAGGTTTCCATATGCAGTTCAAGCTGGCCTTGAGCTCGCTTTGCAGCCCAGGCTGGTCTTGAACACGCAGTGATCTTCCTGCCTCAACCTCCTGAGTGCTAGGATTACAAGCATGCACCACCATACCCAGCCCCACTACTTTTAAAATAAACATAACATTACCTGGGAGTTTAATAAGAAGGCACATGGGCGGGTGGCTGGATATCATCTGAGAAAATGAAATGCACTGGCAAGGTATTTTTCAAGAATGGTGTCATATATAGTACTGCATGCATGATACCCATTTTATCTGCAACTTTCTGCAACCCATTTGTAAATGTGACTGCTCTTATTTTTAAACAAAATAGGTTTACATCTAAGAGCATTACTATTGGAACAATAGCCATGATACCATGTAGGCTACACTACTGAGGACAAGTAAATGTTTTATAGTTCATAACCTGATGAAATACACCTCAAAAAGTTAAGAAAACATTCTACGAGGGAAAGTGATTTGACCTGAAATTTGATATGGTTCATTTCCACATAAAGATCAAACAGATTAATTAGCTGCTTTTTAACCAAATAAATTCCGCTTGCTCTGAAGTGAACATTTAAGAGAAACTTCAAAGGCTGCACTAGTCACCTCTCTCTAGATCCCTTCCACAGTAGGTTTTTCAAGTTCCATCAACAAAATGACACAAAGAAACGCTCAAGATCTTGGCTAGCTACCTGCCACCCTCTGGCCTACCTGGTTCCCTCCTTTAGGTAACGGAAGTTCCTGTGCACAGCTCTTGCCAACCCACTGGAAGGCAACAACTAATCTAGCTACACTCTGCACTCAACCTGAACACTTCCTCCTGCTTTCATCCAACACCAGGACCCACTGCCGTTTGGCAGGTGGGGAAATCCACTTGCAGTGGGCGGCTAATAATGTGAACAATGGTAATTCTGAGCCAGAATTACTTGATTGAATTGTATTTGAGGAAGAGAAGGAAAGAAGACAAAACACCAAAGAAACGATACCCTAGGTTCTTTTATTCAAAACAACTGTATTAGTTTATGCAACTGATGACAGCAAAACATACGAAATTAATAAAAACTTTAAAAAGAATTAAGGCACAGCCTTGGTAATGTGGCTTTGCAAGGGTTCTGAAGTTTCATTTAAACAAAGAATCTTCTGAAATCTGTAAGGCAGAAATTATCTCATTACCATCACACAAAAGAATGACGACCCCCCACTGCCCTGGCTTCCTACTCAAAACTGAATGGGAAGAATAGATTTACCAAGAACATTTGGAAAAAAAGAGTCCCTAGCTTTTTTTTTCTAGTATGATGGAGGTGGGGGGTACATAATTACATATAGCACCTCTCCCATTGAAACAGGGTTCCTGGATAAAGTAGTGTCTCCCCCTCTAGTCCCTCACCAATTGTACACACAGCCTATAAAAGAGCAGCAGCAGCAACAAATGTAAATAACTTAAGACATCTTTCTAGTTTTATATGTTCATGATCTATGAAAATCAAAGTCTCTTTAAAGCAAATCAAATCACTGTACTACAAGTATAACTAGACGTATTATTACATGCAAAACATCCCATTCTGCCCACTCCTTTTCTATTTTGCTTGCTTTTTCTGGGAATTTGTTTGCTATGGGCAGAGGCTCCTATTTACTAGGCTAGGAAAGTCACAGAGGAAAATGGCTTACAATGAAGGAAAAACACTGGAAAATGTAGCCAATATATGCAATTTCCAAAATATTCCAAAAGCCCAAGTGATTTCCAAAACCCCAAGTCCACCTACCTAATAGACCTGGAGCTGTGCAGGAAAGCCCATGCTGAAACAAGAATGAGATCCCTATGCCAGACCTGAATCTGTCCCAGTTTTGTGGACATTCCAGCAAATTCAAGTGAGTTAAATATAAATTATACACCAGGAAAAGAGTTATACCAAGTACCAGAAGACATCCAGCAATCACACATGATGCTCCGACTGTGAAGGAAACAGGAAAACAGACTGCTTTACCCTCACCAGAGAAGAATCCCGTGAGAGATTTATTGTTAGCTTAAAGCAGCCAGAAGGACCAAGGAAACCAAAAAGCATTTTTGACACCTGTATCAGCCACTCTCCATCTTCTCCACCATCATCATGGCTAGGTATCTGAGGATCATTTTCATTATGCTCTCTTAATAATTTTCCATGTCTGGTTTGCTGCCACTTAAAAACCTGACCATACATTAAAAATTCCAATGGTTCTCTCCTTTCTAATGCTTTCCTCAGTCTCTAATTTTCTTCTCATTTCTGTTCCCTCACACCTACAGTGGTGAAATTATCTGACTGTTCTCTCCTGTCTACACATACCACCATCACCACCCACCACCACCCCACATCACACTACTTGCCATTTATTGTAAAGCTGGGCAGGAGTCAGGGAAACCAATGCAGGCTACACAGTTGCTAGTTGAGATATTACAAAGGCCAAGAGGGAGGAGACAGGAAAGACCTATGAAACCTTAATTCTAAGGCACTTGGAAGATTACAATATTATCTTATCATGTGACGCTAAACAAGGCAATATCTCCTTATCTATCTGATGAGAAAAGTAGATCAAATCAGTGGTTTCTAAACAGTGTATGCTATGAATTCAGGGTAGTAGTCAGAAGATTTTCAGGGACCACCACCAGGAGAAAGATAAGGAGGTGAGCCGTCAGTCAGCTCTGTCTGCATCAGCTCTGGTGAGGGGTTTCCACAAGAGGGAAACTGAAGCAAAGGTTCTTTAGTAACTTTCAAAAACTAAAGCAAGGAAGAAAGCCACCATCTCATCCTAAAACTCCATGTTCACTGGCTGGGGAGGCATATGAGAAGACAAAAGAGGGCAGTTGTTGGACCTTTTCAAATAAGGAGACTCAAAGTACTAAAGGATAGTTGAAACCTAAGAGCACAATCAGCATCAAACGGGGCATTGATATCATCAATGGGAAAAACCATGCCACAGGATTTGTGCCTAAGCAATTTCTCAGTTCTCTTCTTCAATTCCTATCCAGTTTTTCCCACCAAAACACAAAATATAACTGGTTTGGAATTTGGGTGTGTTTTAATATCCGTCTGCACGCTGTCAGCAGGATATGGCTGAGATCTGACTCCCCCAGTCTGAGCAAGAGTGTTGCTGATGAAGGCTGCAGGATGCAGCCCAGTCTGGCCTTCCACAGCATCCTCTCAGATGTCTTGGGCAGACTGGGTCTCACCCCCGAAGTTAACGCCTGCTGATAAGAAACCCTTCCCATGGCCAAACAAATCACTGACTCTTGCAGCTTTCTTCACTTCTGTTTTTCTTCCTCCTCCTCCCTTCCTATAAGAAAGGTGTCCTTTAAGAATATCTACAAGGAAAGCTTAACAGTTAGGCGCTTTCCCCTCTTAACTTTGCTTTATCCTGCTGGTGATTCATGCTCCGGGCCCCCTCCTTCCTCAGCACACTGAAGCGGCTCTGTTCTGCTCAGTTGTGGGAGGCCACGTCAGCAGGAAACAGCGCTGGCTGCCAGGTCACATTCAAGACTGTCTGGAGCAGGGCAGCCTGCAGCAAGGCGGGACAGAGGCCGCCTCTATGGTTTCTCCCAAGTGCAGGGAGCGCTCAGCCTGGAGAAAGAATGGTGTCTGAGCATCATGGTGATGAGAGCTTAAGGGAGACACAGAACACCACCATTTAGAGTTTCTCCATTTCTAAATGTTCCCCCAAATAGTTCCACTTATACAGTTATTATTTTCCCTTCTTTTCTTAACAGACATACTGTACTGCATCCAAATGCATATTTGGAAAGGGCTGCCACAAGCCAAATCAAACTTCATCGTGGCTCTCTGGCTCCCAAGGCCGACTGAGGAAATTCTGCACACCCAACCAACCAATCTCTGCAGACTAACACGTATGAGTCAGGGTGGAAAACTTGACCTAAGCGGCTGAGGCAGAAAAGTGGTCACTATGGCTCTTTTTTCCTTCTAAATGCACAAAGTAAATACAGTAAACAAAGAAGCTATGCCAGATGTAATCATGATACCTCACAGAATGGATTCATGACAAGCAGCAGATGAATCACCCTGTAAAAAGAGACATCCTGAACAAATGACAATACCATATTTTATGTGGCTGGCTCACAAACCAAATCAGTCCCCTCATGAAAATCAACATGGTTATGGGTGATGTGCAAAAATATCAGGGCTCCTATGTACCTGGGAAAGCCAAGGATTTCTTAATTTGCTGCAAATTTAAATCAGAGATTCTGTGAAAAGAAGAAAAATGATTTTTCTCAGAGATCTAAGTTTAGGGCTTCTGCCCTGTGCTCTCAGTAGGTGGGCTTAAAGGGACAATCCAAAAGTCAAAACTTTCTCTCTCCAGAGGTACCAGTTTTATTAAAGAAAACAGCACTTTTCATGGAGAAATGTGTAGAAGAAAAGGAGATGAAAAACAGCAGTTCATGATATGTAAATGAGAGAAAAGGCAGTAGATGGAGAATGGACAAAGCAACACAACATAAAAACTGCTCACAGCATAGCCCAATCCTGCAGGTACTGAATGCCACTTAGAAGCTCATGCTTTCTACGTACAAGCTCAAGGTAAAAGGAAAAAAACCTACACTGAGCCAGGAGCCCACATGTGGCTGTAGAACTTTTTCTGTGAAGAGAAACTGGCAGGGAAAAAAAATCAAAATGTTATAAGCATTTAGAGATGTAGTGATGTAAAAAGTATCCTATTTTATTTTCAACCACCTGTGAAAATCAAGACATCCAACAACACATCTAAACTGAATGCTCACTTCAAAGCTGGTCTTCAGACAGGGACCCTGTAAAGTGATTATCTCCAGCTCCTCTATTCAGCAGGGAGAAAGACAATTAATACTACATTCTGCTATTTGTTAATTTACTGAAAACCAAACAAGTACAGTATGTCAAGTTCAATGTGCTACAACATGCTTTAAATAAATATGATACATTTTCATGGAAGAACAGTACCCTAAAAAAGTAAGGTAGCTTTTAAAAGTATCTAAAAACTATCAAATCTTATATAATTCTTGTACATCTGGAATAAATTTAAATTAGTTATTAAATGAAGGAAACATTTAGAGGCAGATGGGACAGGTCCAAAGGTAATATATCTCCTGGTTAACACAGCCGGCCAAAAAGGGAGATGGACATAAAACAAAGCAGTATAAGTAAGGAACGTTAAATCTTTTCCAAATAAATGTCAGAATCACATGGTAAGATTACTAAACTTGGTAATATCACATCTGACAGGACACTACTGAAATAGCAAACATGGAGGGCAATGGAAATTTTTATTTGTTGTCTGCTTATTTGTTTTTGCAGTACTGGGTATCAACACCAAGCCTCATGGATGCTAGCGGGCACTTTACCACTGAGCTAGCTATCCCTAGCATGCCCTAGTCTTGAAAATTTTTAAATCTTAAGTATAGATTTTTCCAAGTTACATGAAACAGAAAAGATGCAAGTGGCAACAATTCCAAGAGTGTACACTCACAGAAAGTATGCGTCTAGGGGTATGCACGTCCACATACTTACAAAAAATAAACATTTTGACATGTGTCAGGCATTTGAGGATATTCTAAAACTACCAAAGAGTACCAGAAAGCCAGGTGCAGTGGCTGTACAAGCACATGCCTGCACTCGTAGCCCTCTGAGGGGCTGAGGCAGGACAATCCCCAATTCAAGCTCAGGTTGTACAATTTAACAAATAACAGAGTAAGATCCTGTCTCAAAATAAAACATATAATAGGGCTGGAGATGAAGCTTAGTGCAAAGGAACTAGGTTCAATTCCCAATATTGGAAAACACAAAATAAAAATAAAGCACCATAAGATCATGACTTATGTGTAAGTCCTCCAGGACATATTTAGAATCGATCATGTTTACATAAATTAGTCATATTTCTACTACCGAGATGTAAATAGAACAGAAAATTATTTCAATTTTTTCAAACACACATATGTGAAATAATTAAACAAACATGAAATTAGAAGATAGATAGTTTTATTTTTAAAGCCCTAGTTAAGTTTGGATAAGACACTGAAAACTAAATTAGTATATTTCATGGATAAGACACTGAAAACTAAATTAGCATATTTCATTGATTCCAAGTATAACCTTCATCACACTTTAACATTCTGAAAAAGGACGCATCTTACAATCAATGGTAAGTCAGTTTAATTGATGGCTTTTTCTCATTTGTAGAAATATGCAAGATACTGGTGCATTTAAAATCAATAGCACAGTTGATTTGATGAAATAATTCTCTGAAACCAACACAAAAAAGGACAACTGGGTGTAATATTCCAGAGAAAAGAGACAAACAGCACAGCAATCTCACTCAGTGAGATGACACATTGTGGGGGATTCCCCAAAGGACACACAGACTCATCATCTGAGGCAGTACACCTAGAAGGAGAAGGTATCACTTTTCATGTTTTTAAGAATTTTTTTCATTCACAAATAATTCAATACACCAAATATTAAGTGACATAATACAAAATCCACCAAGTGTTGTTTCTGCAGAATAAAGTAAACTATTTATGACAACACCATCTTTAAGAACATAGTGGGTATATTATATCTAAATCTCTGGAGATGAAACCCACCAAACATTAAGTTCGTTCGTTCATTCCTGCTTGCTTGCTTCCTTTTTAATTCATGTGATTCAAATATACAGCCAGAGGTAACAACCAGTGATATAAATCACTTGGCATGCAAAAGATATACACATCTACTAAAAAAATAAAGTGCCAATCATTAAAGCAAGAAAAAAATATACATGGGTAATTTTCTTTCCTTTTGTTACTAGTCAAGATTAATATATGCTAATAAAATTTTTAAGAAATTCATGTAGTACCAAAAGTAAGAGTCTATATTTAACAGTTCACTTTCAGATAGAAAAATCCTAGATAATTAAGCCCTCTAAGTCTACCCACACTTGAACCTATTTAAGTAAACCTGTAGTACTCTACTTTCATGAAAATTAGAGACATGCAAATGGAAGAAAACTCTAGAGGAAATAAAGTGAAAGAGGAAGGAAATTGGGAGGTTAGCAGAATTTCAGAAATTATCTGGTTTAATTCTGTTAATGTAAGAAAACATGGGCCTCTGACAAATAGAACCAGACCACACCAAGTGGAAAGACGCTAACCCTGCATTGGGAAATTCTCCTGCTTTCTTTAGAGCCTGAAGGTTTTGTCATTTTTTTTTTTTTTTTACTTAAAAAGAAAGAGAAAAAATAAGAATATAATCAACTGATTTTTACTCTATGAGTTCAAGTCCAATGACCTCTCACATAAACCAACTAAAAATAAAAGTTGCCTGAAGAAGAAGGTCTGTGGGAAGGTACATAGTAAGATTTGTATCAATAAAAAGAACAGGCTTGAATGAATTTAAAGAGGCCAGATTAGTACAGCTATTTTACCCTTCCTGTTGAGCCATTTCCTGTCCCTCCTAAATACATTATCCAGAGCTACTTTTCAGCACTCTGGCTCAAATTCTAAAGAATCTCATTTTCTTCGAAGTTCGTTCTGTGGTTAATTACTTGCCTTCTGACTGCTGTGAGTACAGCCAAGAATCAGGTAGAATGCACCTGTTGTTCTTAGCTACATCTGAGCCGAAGACCAGCATTCTGTCCACTTCTGAAGAATGTTAATTGCTGGTACCAGCATGACAGGTGCAATGAAGAGGAGAAAAACGATCAATGATTTCATCTCACGAAACAGCGACAGGACTCACCTACAGACTATGAGAAAATTTAGCACTGTAACCATTAGAACTCATAATCACAGTCTGGGAATCAACAACTTTACCCTTAAAACAGGTTTTTAAAATGAGGCCCAAAGTTCTAAATTTCTACTGTGATTTCCCTGTTCACACAAGGAAAAAAAAAAGTTTAATCCTGTTTTCCACAAACAATGGTGCCATCCCCTAACTCCAACTGCCTCTCAGACCTCGCCTCTCCTCTCAAGTGGAGGCAGTGTTCCTCAGCCTCTGTACACTAGACTTACTAGTGTACAGTCTTATCTATTCTACATTGAGTCACTTCCTTTCCCTTCAGTTTTCTGCTGTAAAACCTTCCTGTTTCTTTAGAATACTTTACAACATGAAGCCAGCTTCCATTTTGGTCTACCTACTTTCTATCCTCCTCCTTGGCTGTTTCCTTTACCATGATCCAGCTAATGGAAATGGGGGTGGGGGGGAGTATATTACTTGCCTTTTTACTTGAATTACTGTAAAACATGATATTAGCTCTTTAGAATATTTTTATATTTGCATAAGTTTCCTAAATCAGGGATCTCCAAATATTACATAAATACTATTCCCTACATTTAACTTACCACTAGGATATCTCTGGCAATCCTACTTATTCTCATTAAGTGGGAACTGAGGCATAGAGAAGACAAATTCCTAATAAAATGACAAATGAATAAGATGTAAACTGAAAGACTGTACAAATAAGTCCTCTGAAAAGACAGTCCTGGTACAAGTATTAGAATGAAAATGAAGGGAGGGAAAATATTTCACACACACACACACACACACACACACACACCAAAAAGTTAAAACTTATTTTAACTGAGCTAATGATGAATGTTAAACTAATTTTTCTTTATGTTTCTACATTTTCATGGGATTTTTCCTTTTGTCCATTCTATCATCAAGTTTAATCTCAAGAGTCTTGTTTTTTCATTTAGGGGCATAATTTCTGTAAATCTCTATTGGTTATACACCTGGCAGCATTTATTGGTAAGATTGTTTTTTTCATATTTATTAGTACTACACGTTTCTTATTAGAGATGTACATGATTACATTCATCATGGGGGGTGTGCACATGTACACACTATATCTTAATTCTTTATGCTTTGTTCCCTTCAACTCCCCTACCTCCAACCTTTCTTCCTTTCCACATTTACAAAAGCTCTATTTCCATTTTTTCATTTTTCCATTTCTTCTTTTCCCCCTTTAAACCCCTTTTCCCTCCCTTCCCTCATTCCTCCCCCGACCTCTTGTTCCTCTTTCCATTTGAAAAATTTCTTCCTATTTCCTAGTATCTCTCCCCCTTCTCACTTTTTATTAATACTGTGGATTTAAAATCTCCTTTTATTGCAAGTGTTCCCCACCACAACAATATTTTCTCTCAATTGTTTTCAAAGTTTCTGATCCAAAAACATCAGCATCACCAGCGAACTTCTTAGATAAATTCTCAGGCCCCATCCACCAAAAACCTGACTAAGAAACCCTAGGGGTGGAACAAGCACCTGTGTTAGTAACAGTAAGCCCACCAAGTGACCGTGAACCATACTAAAGTTTGAGAATCAAAGTGCCACCAACTACCAATTATCAGGGTCTGACACCAGATGTCACACACTGGGATCCACATATTGTGGAATCTCCCCAAGCAAGCACCCAAATATTTTCTGGGCACCTATACCATTCAAAGTCCTGGGCCTGATCTATCAAGGTAACAAGAGAACAGTCCCAGCCCCAATCTTTCAAAAAGGCAACGGAAACAAGGCCCACAACAGCTTATCAGCTTCTGAAAAGCAAACTGTAAAATGGCTATTTTCTTACCTCACATTTTCACCCCCACATATGCGACACAATCTTATCTACTGCAATTGACTTCGAATTAATTTTAAGTAAGTGTGCTATTATGTTTACACATAAGTCAGGGTAAAATAAATCTGTACTCTGCCAAAAGCTTACTAAATTCCAATTTCTCTTTGATGACCCTTGTTTATTAACTTACAGAAGTTTACAACAAAAGCTAAAGAGCAATTTTAATAGATTCAGTAAAGAAAGCCATCATAGAGATGTTTGTTAAGTATATGTACAAGAGTAAAGACCTTTAAGCCCTTTACCAATCCTACCAAACTTTCTGAAGACTAAGCAGGATGAATAGATGGGTATGCAGCATGCACAATACAATGGGCTTGCGAAAGCAGAGCATTATACAGCTCTGCTTAGGTTAGATTAACCAGATGTTAACCAGAAATTCTCAAGTTCTGCTGCATAGTAATTAGTATAACCTGAGATTTAAAATGATAGATGTCTAGGCCTTCATTAACCCCACAATCTGACAACTCCCCACAAATAGCCTAGAGATCAATTTTTTTTTGCAGCACCACGGATTGAACTCACAACCTCGCGCCTGTCAGACAGGCGCATAAGTCACTGAGCCAAACTCCGGGTCCTGGTTTTTTGAGGCAGGGTCACACTGTGTAGCTCAGGCCGGCCTTTCGCTCACATTGTAGCCCAAGCCGGCCTCGAACTCACAATGCTCCTCCTACCTCAGCCTCCTGAGTGCTGGGATTAAAGGCGTGTGCCACCACACCCGGCTCCTAGAGATCAATTTTTAAACATTTTTTTCTTCCAGGTAAATCTGGTATGAAAAGTTATAAACTACCATGTTAATAAAACCAGTTTAAAAATTCTGAAATGCTGTATTTTTTTTCTTTAAACATATGATACAAGCACCATACACTCTAAAGGTGAGTGCTTAACCCATGGAACAAGTTCTATCTTAACTCTTTAACCAAATTAATCTGAGAGCTTGATTGCTAATACATGGGGTAACAATGTTAGACTTTTCCTACATTTTGTTAACATTTTTGACTATTTCATGCTTATACTCAAAAAACTGAAATATAAGCATCAGGCTACATTACCTGCAAAGATTATTCTCAAGAGAAAATGAGTCAAGTTCTAGCTATGCCGAAGTACTTGCTCTGTCCAACCTGTACCTCAGCGAATCAAGCATAGAAAACTGACAGTGCTGGATTGGATACAGCAAGACACACTGAAACGATGTTCAAAAATGCAGCCCTGGGCAATTGTCAGAGACTCAGCAGTTCACCACAGGAATAAGCAAAGTTTAATTTGACATTTACATGAGGTAAGTGAACCCATGTATATATATTATCAACTTTAATGGGCAAAGTTTGATGGGTGACCACACAAAAAGTGTAGGGTATACTCAGATACCCCAAAAGCAGGAGTGGGCAATTCTGAGGCCCTTTTCATTTATATTTAGATGGATCCAGGAAGAAGAATTAAAACATAGTCCCTACTCAACTGTTTTCACATCCTCCTAAGTAGTGTACAAAATACCTTCCGAATCAAGCTAAACTGTGTTCAGAGAGGGATTACATATGTTAAAAAACAGGGGGGAAAAAACGTTAAAAGAATGTTTAGTAACTCCTGCTTGCACTACACATACATCTTTTCGAAAACACCACGTCCCACCATCTTGGGGCAACACTCTATAATTCACCCAGTGCCCGCTCTCTCTTCAGGGAGCTCTCATTAGTCATCAAGCTGTGAATGTCTCCCAGTCATCTTTAAATGTGCTTCCACTTCCACATAGCACACCTTGCCCACCCCTAATCCTGCCACCTGGTCCTCCTTGCCATGTTCAATCATGCTGTTGATGAAAAAAGAAAAACTATCATACCTACTTCTTTTACTCAGTAACACATTCATTTAAAAATCTCAACTGTACTTGATTCATTCATGTGACACAGAACTGACTGGAACTTCTTATTACAGACAAATGCTATAATTTGTAACTACAAAAAAAATTAAATATTAATGAGCAACCTAAATTAAAACATTTGCTACACATACAAAGAAAGTCTGAGCAAAAAAAAAGGTGTATCTTTTAATAATAGATAACCTTAAAAATACGTTCCAGGGTGTTCCCCGTCTACTCCCAAAAAAATTTATTATAAGAATAAATACAGGGGCCAGGGATATAGCTCAGTGGCACAGTGCCTGCTTGGCAAGAGCAAGGTCCTGAGTTCAATTCTCAGTATCCCCCCCCAAAAAAAGAATGAATACAGTAATTTTTCCATATGTCTTACAGGTAAAAGAAGCTTATCTATATGCACATTTCTTCAGAATTACTATTTATGGAAAGACACTCATCTGTTTTCATTGTCTTAATTTGGGGAACCAAGTGGAAAAATAACCCCATTTAATTACCAACACACAATAACAATGAAAGCGTGGAGGGGTCCTCTGTAAATTAAGGGATTTTTCCATCACTTTCATATGACTCTTAACCAGCACTGCTATGGTCTGAATATTTGTGTCCCAAAACTCTTACATTGAAATCCTACCCCTCAAAGTGATATTAGGAGATGAGGCCTTAGGACATATAAAAGTCATGAGGGTGGAGCCCTCACAAATGGGACTAGTGCCCTTTAAGGAGGCCCAAGAAGAACTAATAGCACTTCCAACCAAGTAAGGATACAGCAACAAAGAATCTACGCACCAGAAAGCATGCCTGCATCAGACACGGAAAGACCAGGGTACCGATCTGGAGTTCCCAACCTCCCAAACTGTAAGAAATGAATCTATTATTTATAAGCCACCTTGAACAAACTAAGACAAGTACATTTTAAAATGATTTTTCTTTATTTTGAATGCCTAGATGTGTTGTATAGACACTGAAACAGAAAGATGACTAAAATTTCACACTTACCCTTGAGTAACTCCATCCAGTTTTCTTTAGAGACACCTTTAATGTGAACTCTTCTATTTTAAGGTGTAACAAGCAAAAAAAGAGAAAAACCAGAAAGCATAGAGCAAAAACTTAAGACTAAAACTAAAGCAAAAACTTTAACCACTACTACAAATAAAGCAAAAACTACAAGAATAAAACTAAAATTAAAAAGCTGTGAAATAAAATGTGGCAGACAACTGAGGTAATGTGACATGTTTACTCTTCTGAATTACCTGACACACAAAAGGTTTATGACAATTAAAGAACTGCTAACAGTGGTACCTTCAGAGATGACATTTTAATCATCGATCAATATGCCTGAAAGGCAAAGGATACAGAAAGTACACTATGCTGCACAATTTTTAAACATTGTTTTGAAGTATTGGAACAGAAAATGTGAAGACACCTCAAAAATCATAATAATGATGATTGTCTAATAGCTTAGGTTCATGTGGGTTTTCTGAAATGCTTTTAGGTGATAATTAACAAAAATGAATGGCAGTTCCATATCTACCAATAAGGAAGATCTGGAGCTTAATAATGGTTATTTTCTGAGCCCTTACTATGACTCACAAGCTGTTCCTAGTGCTTTCTATGCAGTATCTCATTAAGTCCTCGGCAATCCCTCCAGACAAGTATTATTACAGTTCTAGAGAAAAATAGAGACTGAGGTGTGCAGAAGGAAGTAATTTTACAACATACAACTAACATGCAGGAATTTCAAAGCCAACTCTCACTCTAAGACCTGTAGCGATCAAACAAATATACCTTACTTAGTCCCTTAACACGACCTAAGAGGAGGGTTACCAAAGAAAAGGTAAAAAGTACAGAACTTAATGGAAATGTAAAAGGCATGCCTGTGGGAGGGGTGCCTCAATCAGAGGAACTGCTTTCTTGGGTACAATAGGAGGTTCTAACAGCCTGTGTGAATACAGCTGCTCAGGCATGGTGTGAGAGTTAACAGCTATTATCCAACAGAAAAGCAACAACTGAAGCTTCAACTACAACAAGACTTACTTTAAATGCATGGAACAGTGGGCTCATTGTTTTAGTTACAATCCTATATCTGAACAGTATACACATTCCCATAAACCTCCATCTGAAATGTCTGAACTGGTGCCATCATTAGCAACTCCATGAAAGCAAGCCTATTATAAATAAGCGACGAAATGGAAGCTGGAACTTCAACTGATTTCCACAAACAGGATAGTAAGTCACTGCCCATAATTAACCATGTAATCTCTTTAGGAAAAAAACAATTAGCAAAGCTGTTTACATTGGTATATAATGATGGTGATGGCGGTGATGGCACAACAGATTATTTCACAAGGCTATCAAATACCAGATCAATCCCTGTCCCCATGTTAAGAGAGAAAAATTAAGCTGAGGTTAATAATTAGCAAAACACCAAGGGTTCATAGTATAGATCATTTACTCTGAAATTTTAATAATGATTAACATTTACATTAATGAACCAAATCACTAGAACTGTACTGAAGAAAAAAGGCCAACAAAAGTTGGGTGAAGTTTTTGTCTAATGGTTTAAAATTCCATTACTGTACAACTGTAAGAAAAAAATGGTAGAAATCATGATAACTGGGAAAAGAAGAAGGAGAGGTAGAAAACAGCAGACACCAGAGGTACCTCTCTTGGGAGGCACTCAACACCTCCTGGGGAAGCAACAGGGGCACTGATAAGACTCAGTCCCCTAACAGCCTCCACATGAACAGAGTTGTCTGTAAGATCACAGCTTTTCCTCTTTCCCCTTTCATAAACTGGACCATCAGTATTCAGCAGCTCTAGCAGGGAACACCCTGCTGGTAAACTTTCAGTTAAGTAACAGCAAGCTGTTGCTGCAAAGGGGCCTATCAGTTCAGCTTACGGAATGCCTATTTGTAGAGCTATGTATCAATTCCTGTTTGGAGGAAAAGCTAAACAATATACAAAATAAATCTTTCAAACATTTCAAAGACCAAGTGTGCTCAAAAGCTGAAAGTCACTTTTCTTCAATATTTCATGAGGAAACAAATTTAGCATGGGAAATGAAAAATGTTTACCTAATAAAGCAAATAAATAAACAGATAAAACACTGAACTGTCTTGAAGGTAGTATTTAAAAGTTATAAAATATGCTTGAAAGTTGGTAGAATAATTCAGATTTTCCTAAACATTCAGACTCTCTTGTCTTAAGGCTTCCCTGAAGAAGCATGAATTGAGTCTTAGCAAATACAGCTTCTGATTTGTCAGAAAGACAGGCATGATATGGAGGCTAGCCTACGCAAAAAAAACTCCCTACTTTCAATTCTAAAAGATTTTTAAGGGAGGTCTAAGTTTACAAAAATACTTCAGCTTATTAGTAATCTCTCACAAAGCCCACAAGTGCAAAATAAGTAGATTTTCAAAGAGGTTTCTTCAATAGAAAAATAAGCTCCTCTATATAACGGAAATACTTCTATTTCTAGTAGGACATTCTACCAATAATTAAATACAGTCAAATAATTTTGTAGCCAAAATAATGAAAGACACAAATGTATTTAATGTATTCATACTATAATTTCACTTTTAAAAAAGATTTTTTATCAAAAACTGGTTGTATTTAAGCCAAGATGAGAAAGCAACCTTCAACCTTTAAAGACAGACTTTATTTGAAACAGGTTCTGGGTTTTAAGGTAGTAAAACAGGGATTTCTCTTTTATATGCAGTTTGCATTAAAGGATTAAAGCATGTAGAAGCTTTACTTTTGAAATTTGTCTATCTCAGCTTGCAAATCCAAGCAAGCTATGATACTAGTCATGACATTTCAAATAAAGCAAGAGACAACCTGAGTTTCCTGGAGCCTGTCATATAATTCTTAGAAAGAAGGACAGATCAGTATTCTGATCTGTTGAACAAGTCTAGTTAGTACACAGAAAGTGGCACATAACAAAGTAAAAAAGTACCAGAAGGTCCCTGTGACATTCTGGATGCTGAATCATACATTGAGGAGTGAGGGTGCAGTGGGGGAGTGAGGAGACCAGGAAATTCAGGAACATGGAACAGCTCTCAATGGTGTCATTCACTGAGCCACTGAGCAGAGCGTGGTGTTCATCAATGATACAGTTCCCACACTCGCTGGGAGCAGGGGGAGAATGAGATACAGAGCTGAAGAGGGCTTAAGGAGAACAAGAGAGAGAAGAAAAAAGTTGCACACATTTAAACAGCTTCAATGCACAAGAGATCTCAGAGTTGGCTCTCTTAAAAGTTCCCCTCAACTGTACACTCTGCTGACATTAGTCAACACACAATACAACTTAGTAAATCACAGTTGTAAAAGATATCTATGTTATTCTGGAGAAAAATGATAAACAATTAACTATCTTTAGATTTTAGTATTATTATTCATTAAGATAACAATGGTTTTTAAGCATTTAATCTTTTTTATTTTCTATGTCATCATGATATTCACCTATTTTCTCCACTTGTAATTTATGTAATACAGTCTTAAATTAAAATTGCATTATTAATACAGGATCATTATGAAAGTTCTTCTGAATTTAATTTTTTCTCAAAAACAAACTGATGAATTTCAATTAGCAATCTGATTTGAAAGTTCTATAGAGACTTCAGTGACCCCTAAATATGCATCACTAAACATTTTTAGCTCCCACTAGAATGGTAAAATGTAAAAGAAAAATCATCATGCCTAAGGAAAAGAATAAAAATCATCATGCTTAATGTAATACCAAGGACAGTCAGGAGTCCAGTCAGCAATGATCTGTGTGTATCCCTGGGGAGCAAGGGAGAGAGGATATACTGCTTCCGGTCACAGTGACTTCAGAGTCTGATTCAAGGGCTAAAGTTTCCATGTGTCTAGACTGCACAGTGTTGCATCCACCTGCTCCTCCAAACTCAGAAAAGTCAGGATGGACTGCAGCAGTCCAGGAGGGCTCTTGGAAGAGAAGGACCTAGAGCCTTCCAGGAAGTAGGGTATTTGTGTTGGCTGGAGAATGCTACAGGGAGCAAAGAAACAGCCCAGATAAAAAGACAGCATGTGTGGACAGGAAGGAAGACTGTGCTGCCAGCACCTCAGCCCAGACACGGACATGAAAGAATGAGACCCGCAGCTGCCCTCTATTAATCCTGGACTTTAAGTAAAGGCAAGGATTCGTATTGATTGCTAGGACACTTCTCTTTAACAATTAGCTCTTTATACACTTCTATCTGGCCAAGAAATAAATAATCTTTTGTCTAGGATGCCATAGGTATAAATCCAGCCTCCAGTGAAAATGAGCTGTGCCCTTTGTGGCCCCTTCAAGACCTATGATTCATGTTTCTTGGAAAATATTGAGAAATATTCCATTAGAAATGATCTGCTGTCACAGCACATTGTATGTTTCCTGTGTTTTTCTTCCCTCATTATCACCAAGGACAGTCCCATGAAAATAAAATCTTATTTTCTCTCAGAGTAACCATATTCTTCAATATTAATGTTTTCAACTTCCAAGCTGACTTTTAATAAAACCACGCTGAGTTTTTGGGGTCTTTCTAGTGACATCATAGTGTCTTTCAGAAAATTACTAGGCCAAGAAATCACATGGCAAGCAAAAGGGGTGACCTCACATGGTGTCACTTCCAAGTCCTGAAACCAACTCGACTCTCTCCCACTAGGTTTCCCCACAATGCAGTCCCTAAACTAATGCTGAGATAGCAGCAAAATTATTAGGCTAACAGTTTCAACCATGGCATGACCAACGGGTATCACTTCAAAATTCCCAAGAAGGCCACCAACAACAACCTTTCACCCCAATTTAAAACAAAACAAAATCTCCCACAAGTTGGTCTTTAATCCCTGCTAAAATGCAAC
>RJWM01016849.1:0-35166 GCA_004363535.1 Dasyprocta punctata | reverse complement strand
TGTCATGTTTCCCATGTTAAGCAGAAGTTAAAAGTGACTAAAATATTTTTATGGTTATAGTACATTTACTTAATTAACAACTCATGTAATTGTTATGCTTAACTACTAAAATACTCTTTTAAATTTATATCGCTATTTTAATTCTATTTAAATCTCACATTTTCTCTGAGGCAGTTTGCTGGTCATCCCTAATATAACTTTTTCTTTGTGGAATCAATTCATCTTTTGCAATTTTCATAAATTATATTTCATGCTATATTTTAGTTTTTCTTCATGCAGTATTAATGAATTTTTCTGGCTGAAGAGAGATATAAAGTTGGAATAATTTTTTTACCCTCTCATGCAAATTTCATGTAGGAATGAGATTATCATCTGGATTCAATATGTGATAAAATTTTGGAAGTCAAAAGAGAAGGCAGGCAGCTGTGCTTTGTGGTGATTGTTTGTTTCTAGACGTTCCTGTTAAATTGATCACAAATGCCCTAAGCCACAGAAGCACAGCAGTGGGTCTGGGGCAGACACCTTGGTGGATCTGGAAGCAAGGTCGGTGCAGAGAGAACACCTGCCCCTGCTCTATCTCTCTCCAATAAGCTGCACCTCAGATGTTACTCTCCTTTATTGGATTTGGCTTAATGTACTTGAAGATAAAAGCATGCTGTTGGAGGTCATAGGAGTCTGTTGGTTAAAATTTCATTGTTGAGTACTTGGTGATACATGTATTTAAAAATGTCAGGACCAAAAACAAAGAAAAAACAATTCCTAACATTTCTATTTTGTATGGCTCAGTTATTCAGCCACTAAATAAATAAGCTCTGCACAGTTATAATAGTCCAAATGAAGAACTGCATTCTCCATTATTCAGAAACTTAGAGATGCTGGGTATTTATGTTTGCTAGGCAGGAAGAGGTATCATTGCTGTGGAACAGGACAAACTGAGTGCGTGTAACATGAATATTAATTTGGATATATCTGCCTAGCTGTCTTTGGTGACTGAAGGATCGCTCAATCAGAACACACTATCATTCAGCATTTAATCATCAGACAACTGCAGGGGTGATGAGCACTGGCTCTGGACCAGACACAGGCTGCACTGTGGGAGATACAGCGTGGCTCTGAGCTCTGCCTTGTCATTGAACCACTGTGGCGGGTGGAGGCGTGGATGCATGAGTCAATGTATGCTGGAGTCCCGAAAGCAGTGCTTTAATTTCAGACTGCTTTATCACCATGGGAGGGACATTTGCATGCATACCATTTCACAGGCTGAATTTTTTTAATACAGCAGGAAAAATGTCCCCATTGTGGAACTTTCGAAGTGTATGCTATAAGCAGGTGACAGTTTTACCATTGTCGCTATTGTGCTGTCACAGGTCTGCTTTGCTCCTGGTCTTGTGTCTCTTAATCTGAGGATGAGACAAGATAAATCAAGAAACTCCCACACATTGCTTAAAGTGAAGGAATTTGAGTATGTGCATGTGCCAGGCTTGCTACTACAAGCCATGATATTTTGGTTAAAAAAAATTATGAGCCGAAATTCACTGCTGTCTAGCTACAGATGATAACAAGGGTGAGTGACTGATCCTTCCCGACCTGAGGATCTGCTCCCTGCATGGGCTGGGAGTGACAGCCCTGCCTCTTCCCGTGCTCAGGCTCGTACACTAGCAAGGAAAGTGCCTCATTCTTTATAAACTTGCTATAAAACCTTTCCGAATATACTGCAAGTATACAGAGGAAATTTGTGAAAATGTGTGTATCTGAGTCTCATTTAATGACTTTATTTTCTTCTTCTCCTTCTTCTTCCATGGACCACTTTTCCCCTCCAGCTCAATTGTTCTATTGGTGTTAAAATAAACTGCATTGATACCAAAACTTATAATCCCTTGAGAAAATATTATAGCAGCTTGATAAATAATAAGAGTCTAAGAGTTTCCCAAGTTTCCCATCTTTGGTTTCTAGGAGGGTAGAGAATTGCTAATCTCTGATGTCCACGATGAAGGCGAGGCAAACATAGCATGCATGGTAGTTTCGTGTGGAGGCTCATGATGAACTCGTGTTCTGTGTCATGATCCAGCCTCACAGATGAGCACCCGCCTGTGCACAAATGAGCAGCTTCCTGTTGAGCTCATGGAGGTCTCTGGAGGGAGGCTGTCCTGATGCAAGCAGCGGGGTCCCCCGCTGGAGAGGGCGTGGTGTGTTTCACTGTGTTCTGCTCCCATCGGGAAATAACGGCAGCACCGTCTTTTAGCCTAGTTAGTAGGTGAAGCTCTGATCGATGACACTTGGTGAAATGGTGAAGCAATGTTTGTCTGGTCAACATTTTACCAATTTCTAAGTATTATAATTTGACTAAAAGGTAATTAAAGTAATATAATGTCATGTATAACTGAATAATTTTTATTTTTTGGGGTACTGGGGATCAAACTCATGACCTTGCACTTGCCAAGCAGGCACTTGTGCCATGGAGCTAAACCCCTGAGCCCCTAAATCATTTTTCTCAGAAAAAGAATGACATGTGACTTCAGATGTTCCCTGTAATAATTACATAGGGGAACTTGTTCTATTTAGTTTAAGAACTTGGTGTGAGACACTTCCCGTGAGAACTTCAGTTAGTTGCTACATAAAAAACAATATCCTAGAAATGTATACAATAGTCACTTAATAAATGATTCTTCACTAATACGGGGAAACTAAAAATGTTGGCAGCTTGACATGGTAGAATGGTGGTCATGAGATTCTAGGGAGAGAGAGAGAGAGATCAGTTAGTTAAAGGATCAATAATTACATTTCTTTATTATCTTTTTGAGACAGTGTCTCACTGTGTAGTTCAGGCTTGTCTTAAACTCACTCTGTAGCCCAGGCTACTCTCGAATTCACAGCTATTCTCCTGCCTCAGCCTCCTGAGGGCTGGTATTGTAGATGTGCACCATCACACCTGGTCATAACTGCATTTAGATTAGAGGAATACCTTCTAGTGTTCTTTGAGACAACAGGGTGCCTAGAGTTAAAAAATAATGTTTTGTATATTTTAAGTTAGCTAGAAAAGTAGAATTTGAGCTGTATCAACACAAAGGAAAAAAAAACTTTTGAAATGCTAAAAATGTTAATTTCCCTGATTTGATCATTATGTATTGTCTACATACACCAAAATATCACACTATTTCCCATGATTATATAATCGTTTTGTGTACCAACTGAAACATTTAAAAATGTTCCTTTGATTAAAAAATAATGAGGAAGCACCTGGTTCTCCTTTTAATACTTAACGCCATAACACCACTGAATCATAAAATTAAATGCTTATAGCTTGCAAAGTCTTTAAAGAATATTGGCAATATTTTTATGTTCAAGGAAGTAAGTGATCGAATCACGTTTCTGCAAAAAATATTATTTCTTCTTTAAAAAATTGAGAATTGGAAGTATTTAATGAAGTTTAATGGTGAATTTTAGCAGATTTTGTCCCTTAATATTCAAAAAACAATTTTTGAAATGTTTAGCTAAAGCTTGCTCTGTTGTATTTGAACCTCATTTTGTTATATACTGTCTCTGCTGAATTGATACTGAGTAACTGGAGCACAGTGGAGAATTTTCTTGTTTTGCTTGTTTTTTTTTTTTTGTTTTTTTTTGTTTTTTGGTAGAAAAGCATACCAGGAATTACACTTTTTCTGTCATTGTTTTTTTTTTTTTTTTTTTTGTTTTTTTTTTTTTTTTTTTTTTTTTTTTTTTTTTTTTTTTTTTTTTTTTTTTTTGTTTTTTTTTTTTTTTTTTTTTTTTTTTTTTTTTTTTTTTTTTTTTTTTTTTTTTTTTTTGTTTTTTTTTTTTTTTCATTCTTTAAGGAGTGTATGGTATAGCTTTATTTTTTTATGCAGCCCACAAAGGTAGTCTCTGCGAGTTAGGAAACACAAATTAAATAGTGCAAATAATAATTTGATTATTTTTGGACATCTCATTTTCACCATTTATAACAGCACAGAAAATAATTAGAATACCACTATTTATTTGCATTTAGGAACATAACTGCTCAAAGACACGCAAGTCAGATTTTCCTAGTACATTCAGTGTTTCCTGTACATTCAGGCCCCACTCTGAGAACAGTGGAGAAAGGAGAACGCCAATGTCCATTTCCCACAGCCAAGGTGCCCCTGAGCCCGTGTGGCCAGGATGCGCTGTGCTGCCGCACAGAAAGCCGTGGGCTGGTCACCAGCAGACCCATCCTACGGACCCCGCGCAGAGCTCAGCTCCTGAGCCCGGTCCATTTCTCCAAGTCTATGGCGGCACTTTTCTGACTCCGAGAAGGGTGTGGGGAGTCCCCCAGGGAGAGCAGGGGTGGAAGATAGGTGAAGACACTCCACAGCATACTGCTGACAGCTCGTGCTCTCCTCTCATCTTGTTAGCAAGTTTCTTCTGATCATGGGAGAAGGAGATTAAGTGAAAGCTTCTGCAGTAGGACAGGCTGTTTTGTAGAAGAGAAGGTAAGAAGATCCCTGTATGGGCTCAGCTTCTGACTTCTTCCCCCTGGTTCCGGCTGAAGAGCGAGGACTGTGACCCAGGCCCTGTCCGCTCCACAGAGACCCTCAGACACCTACAGGAAACTCTGTGGGCCTTTGCCCAGGGCCCCCTTCACTGACACGCAGATGTCTCATGGCTGGGCATGCTGTCCGTTTTCTCCTTTCAAAGACTCCCCTTGGCCTCAGAGGGATCCTGCCCAAGGTTATGTCCTGCCCAAGAGACCCCCTATCTGATGTCCAGCAGGGGCCAGGACAGAGAGGCCCAAGCAGGAGTGCTTCTGCTGTACTATTGGAGGCCGACACTCCGGGGGTGAGTGGTAAGCCGTGGTCACGTGTGTGTGACCAGCTCTCCCTGCTCATTCCCGCTTGCTTTTCCTCCATACCCCAAGTGCAGTTCCCAGGGAATCTTCATAAAAAACATCCCACTGCCTGAACTCCAACTCAGAGCCCCAAATCTGAGACAGAATCAGAGTTTTTCTGTGTTTTGGTTTTGGTGCAGCCTACATACAAACATTTTAAAACTTGAATTAATTTTGTTATATGAAAATTATTCTTATGTGGCCTCCTCTCCCACTTCCCCTTGAAAAATATGTATTTTTAAATTAATGTGTTCTTCACAGCAAGTTTGCTTCATTTGCTTCATTGCCTTCTGAAAGCCCCGTCCCTCTAATTGGAATGAATCTACTCTCACGCCTTATGGACCAGGCAGATGCCACTTCGCTATGATTTCTTGTGACTCCTGTTAACCCCTTCTGTTAGCGGGACCTTTTCTGCATCTCCCGCCCCACACTTTCTGTGAGCCCACCCATCACACTTCTCTGCGATGGTTTAATTTTTGCATCTCTCCCTTCTACTGGTTTCCTTGGGAGAAGATACATTTTTCCTATTTATCTTCACATCTTCTGGGCTTAGTGTAGTTTCACTGATATACAGTGTTTTGTGTTCAATAAATATCTAATGAATTCAGGAAAGTTAATGAACTCTAAGCTCCTAATTCTGGCCGTTCCACCATAGCTTTATGGTTTTGGGAAACTCATTTTCCCTCTTGGGCCCTCAGTCATTCCTTCTGCCCACTGAGCTTAATAATAATCATTACTCACAGGGGCAGGTCACGGATGGTGCGAGGCGCTGGGCACGGTCCTCTCCTGTTTAGGATTCACATTGTCAGTTAGGCTCCTAAATATGGGCACCTGCAAAGGCCACTTAAAGTGGGAATTGATTTGTGCCACACCTCACTGGAATAATGAGGTGCCCTTTCTGGAAATGGGAGTAACTTAGCACCTATAAGAGACAATTAATTGTTGTAACTCCAGGGAGACTGTCTTGGTTATTTTTTGTTCGTTGTTGAGACAAAATACCTGACGCCCAAAATTAGGAAAGGAAAGGTTTATTTTTACAGTTTTTTGGGAATTTTAGTCTATAAAGTTGGCTCTAAGGCAGCATGGGATGACAAGGCTATAGTTTATGGCGGCTGCAAGCCGCAAGCAGCACTGGCAAGAGAGAGAGGACGGAAGCGGAAGTGAACAAGAGGAAGACCCGCCTTCCCTTACACTGTATGTCAGCTCCACCCCTCAGTGGGCACAGTTCTCACATTGTCAATCAACAAACCAATAACTCAGCCCCATCAAAATTATATGAGGACTTGGGGGTACACTGCATACCCCATACATTCCACCCCTGGACCCCCAAGGACTCATTTATATTCTTAATATAAAAACCATTTAGTCTATCTCTAAAGGTTGCCAAAGTCTTAACAGTTTTAGCATTGCTGAAATGTCTAAGTCTCAAATCTCTTTTAAGATCTATGGCAAACTCTTAACTGTAACCCCCTGTATAAATGAAAACAAGGTTAAGCACTTCCAACATATAAAGGCACAAGGTAAACATTACCATTCTAAAAGTTACAAACAGGGGAATATAAAGCATTGGAACCAAAGAAAGTCTAAAATCCGGCAGGGCAAACATTAAGTCTTGGAGTTTTCTGCTCAGCATCTAAAGTAATCTGGTTATAAGCTCCAACAGGCTTGAGTGACTCTACCCCTGTGGCACTTTCAGGGGTTTTAACTTCTAAAGCCTTCCCTGGACAATCCATGTTTCTTGGCTCCACCCTTACATCTTTACACATTGCTCTCTGCAGGTGAGGCGGAAGCTGTCTTAGCCTTTTTTTGTATTTAAAGCCAGCACCACGTGGATACCGCCAAGGTCCGCTGCAGGCTGGAGCAGTAGCCAGGCTTTTCTCTCTCTTGGCTGTAAGGGTCAACCGCCTGGATCGCTGAGCTCTCTGAACCTGATTGTGAGGAACAGCTTCTCTATGCCACCATTCTGGAATCCGGCGTGGCCGTTGCCATCTTGGGACATGGCGTGGCCTCTGTCACCACTCTGGGACAAGGCACTCTGCTGCTTTTTGTTGCCACTCTGGGACAGGGCACTCTGTGGCTTTTTGTTGCCGCTCTGGGACTGGGCACTCTGCGGCTTTTTCCTCGTAGCAAACTCTTTCACTTTTGAAGGCCTGAGGCTGCAAAGGGCGGAGGCCCGCTGCTTTCCGGGATGCCCCCAGGCCATGTTTTTTATTCTTTTGTTTCTTCTCAGTAATCAAGGTCTCAGCTCCATCTTTAAAGTCTACAGCTTCCTGGCCAAACTCACAAGGTTTTAAATCACCATGCCGGGCTCCTCACTCTTTATCCACAACATAAATCTGGCTAAGAGCCCCCAGCAAAAGCCAGGCCACCATTTTACCATTTGGCTGCCTCATAATTTCTGTCTGTAGAGTAATGAATCCTTTGCCCTTAATCTCAGTCTCAGGCAAAATCTCCAGGAATGGGCAAAACGTAGACAAACTTTCTGCCAAACCATAACACACATCGTGTGGAGTCCAACACCCAATGTTGTTCTTCTTCCCAGCAGAAATCTCCCGAGCCTGGTCTTTACCGGCAGGCTTTCTATCAACCTTCTGGTCTCCTGAGCTCCGACCAGAATCTCCCATACAAAACAGCCTAAGCTGTTCCAGCTCTATACAAGTAGAAGACATCTCCGAACCTTTCCAAACTTTCCGTGCAAGCCATTTCCAAAGGCTCTCGAACCACATGGTCAGGAATAGTCACAGCAATGACCCCACTCCTGGTACCAAATTCTGTCTTAGTTACTTTTTGCTCGTTGCTGAGACAAAATACCTGACGCCCAAAATTAGGAAAGGAAAGGTTTATTCTTACAGTTTCTCGGGAGTTTTAGTCTATAAAGTTGACTCTAAGGCAGCATGGGATGACAAGGCTATAGTTTATGGCGGCTGCAAGCCGCAAGCCACACTGGCGAGAGAGAGAGAGAGAGAGGACGGAAGCGGAAGTGCAAGAGGAAGACCCGCCTTCCCTTACACTGTATGTCAGCTCCACCCCTGGGTGGGCACAGCACTCACATTGTCAATCAACAAACCAATAACTCAGCCCCATCAAAATGATATGAGGACTTGGGGGTACACTGCATACCCCATACAGAGACAGATCCTTCCCTACACTGGATTTTACCTCTTTTTCTCCCCAGTCCACAAAAGTATCCCCATGTGTCGGTGTAGCTGACGTGCAAATCCCTCAAACGCTGAGGGAAGGTTCTTAGGAAGGGGAGTGTGGCAGCTGCTATCCCCTCAGCAACTCTCTCTGAAGGTAAAGGGATTTTCAAGTTGTATATGGTTTACATGCAGAGATATTACTACCAGGCCATATTGTTGTTGCTAATATTTTTTTGTTTGAGAAAGAAAATGGGGAACTGCATCTGCTCTGGTAGTGAGGACAAGTACCCAGACCAGAGACACGCCCGCCACTTGTGATTCAAGGGCAACACTGATTTCATGGCATGATCCAAAAGCCAACCACCTCCATCACACATTTGTGGCACCAACTGAACAGTCACATTCCCTCCCCAGCTTCTGCCCTTCTTTGGGATGAGCTGAGGATAAATCAGCAGCATGAAGCTAGAATTTTATTTTTTGATCAAAGCAATTTTCTTAAAGAAAATATATTCTTCATTTTCCCAGGCATCAGCCTGTTTCTCTCCTACTTTCTCATTCAAAAGATTATTTTAAAGGCCAGTGACTTCTTCAGTTGTGTTTGTGTTATTTTTAAGGTTGAGAAGGAGCAAAAATTTGATTCATTCTTTTCCTTATGCTTCCTCTGTGTCTTTCTTGCTCTTTTCTCACAGCTGGTTTCTACCACTGTTTATTCAACAAATATTTTCTGAGAGCATGTTTTGTTATCAGTCCTGGATCAGGCAAGAGAACATGGAGATGGGTAAAGTCCATCTCCCTTTTAAGGAGTGCAGGCCAAGCAGCGAGGTGCTTTGGTGTTCTAAACAGGTCCTATATGCTGTAGTCTATGAGGTGGATGTTCAAAGTAGTATAAAGAGGGCAAGAAAATCCTGCTCTTAACTCTATGAAGAGGCATATTTGGTATTGCTTCTCCTATAATGAGTAAT
Source organism: Dasyprocta punctata (assembly GCA_004363535.1). NCBI lineage: Eukaryota > Metazoa > Chordata > Mammalia > Rodentia > Dasyproctidae > Dasyprocta > Dasyprocta punctata. The sequence goes on along the minus strand of RJWM01016849.1, from coordinate 26,203 downwards.
ACTTTCCTGACTGTTTTCTTCTCCTAATATTGGGGAGAGAGTATAAAATTTAGTCTGTGAGAAAGTCACCTCTTACAAGGCAGCCTGGATTTGTGTGTATGCTTGGTTTGTAGGAAGCAAATCTCTTTGATTTACCCAGTCACTTGCTTATCCAGGTTTCTGAGAGTAGAGCTGAAGCCTAAGTATCCTCAGAGATGCTGTGCTTCCATGCCCGGCTTCCTCCTGGGAGGGCCCACAGCAAGGCCCTCAGAGAGCCTCAAGACTTTGCATTCCTTGCCTACACATGCATGGAGCTGGAGCCAGCTTTGAGTTTCCAGTTGTCCTGGAATAGCTATGTGGTCCTCCTATTAATAATTAAGCCAAATAATCTTCCATTTTCCACTCCCCACGTTGTCCCCTTTCACCAAAACTTACATTGTCAAGGATTCTTTCCTTGTTCCCTTTTATCTCCCGCCTCTATGCTACCTAGAGAAATAAATTCATCCATAAGTGTTATAATGGTTACTGTTAAGATGAGATTGTGAACCAAATCAATATTTAAACAATGAGGCATACATTAAATCCTAAAGCTTTGTGTCCAGCATCTGGGGTAAGTAGTAGAGAGATATGAACTTCTTGGGTGATGCCTATGGCATTGCTGGATGTAGCGCAAATGGCCATTTTCTTCAGCTCATTGATCTCCCTGCCTGTGGGTTCCCTCAGCAGAAGGCTCACATTCCTGTTTCTCCAGCTTCCAGGGTTCTCCACTGCACTTTGCCTTCATGCTCACAGCTCCCTTCTTCCTCCTCTCAAGGACACATCGCCTGGCCTCCCAGTCCTTCCATTGAAGTTTGAGTGGAAGACTCCATGACCCATAACTCTTGCATTCTGCATGCCTGTAAAACCAGCATCATGGGGATGATGCCAAAGTCTTCCACAAGCTCAAGCAGTAACCAGGGCCCCCTGAATCATGCCTAAAGAGGTCTTGAGTACTTGGATGGCTAAGCACTACGAAAACGATCTCAGAGAATCAATTTTCTAGAAATCCCTCTGGAGCAGGAGGCCCACGGGCCCTCTTTTCAAGTAAAAACTTTATAGCTTTATACAATTGAGCCTGAAAAGTGTGGTGTCTCACTGACTCCTAAGATGCTATTATGCCATCTTTCCTACTGTCCTGATGCTACATACTTGACTTCTTTTTAATACTAATGTTTTCTTCAACCATGATCGCCAAACCCTCAACTTTTCAGGTGCTTTCTTTCTCATGAAACTGCACACTTTTTACATCTGCCTTTCCTTCCTGCTTTTCACTGTTGATCTGGCTGAAAGCAGCCAATAGTACCCATGCCACCACCTGAATGTGGGGCTGCTTTGAAATTTTCTCTGCCAGATTAATTAGTCTACTCTGTTTATGTAAGTCTCCTGCAAAGTTTTGGGACATGGGAAAAATGAAGTCAAATTTTCTATCAGGGTGCAGCACATATACCCTCTACTCCAACTGCCAATGGAGTTCTTGTTTCCAACTGAAACCTCTTGAACTTGGCCTTTCTGTTCACATGTTTATCACCATTCTGGTCTTCTGAGTTCTGACCAGAATATCACATCAATGTCTGCCTCTTCTGCTTATAGCATTCTAATGATCCTGAGCTATCATCTCCAATCCCATTACAGTCTGCTCTTGCAAACCATTTCCAAAACACTTCTGAACCACATGGTCATGGGTAGTCACACCAACAACCCCACTTTCAGTACCGAATTTCTTTATTAGTCACTTTCCTGGTTCTGGAGCAAAATATTTGACACATGCAATTTAAAGATGAAAAGGTTTATTGGGATCAGTTTTTCAGAACATTCAGTCCATGTTCAGAAAGGCATGGTGGAAGGGCCTGTCAGAGGAATACTACTCACCATACGTCAGCCAGGAAACAGAGAAAGAGATGACACGGGGAGAAGACAATGTCATTCTGGGTCACACACCTCCAATGATCTAATTCCAGTGAGGCCCTAACAGCAAGTCGGTTACAGGTCCCCAAGGTCTAATTGCTTTCCAATGACATGGGACAACTGGGGGATACTTTACAATGAACAAGAATGGAGGAAGGAATCTCCCAATTCCACCCATCCTGGTGTTGAAGTGGTGAATGGGTGGGAAGAGTCAGGACTGAAGAAAGCATGTCATTGCCAGGATTTAGATAAGGGTGTGGGTCCTGTTTCAAGTGCATGAGTCTAAGTATAGAAATAGGCAGATGGGCCCAGAGGGATCTGTAGGAACAAATCCACAAAACTAGGCTGGGGAAGAAGAGCTGTATGTGGGGAGGAAGAGGAAAGATTGCAGTTGTGTTTCTGTGGAGAATTTATGTTTACAAAACAGTCAAGCCTCATATAACACTCTACAGGTAGTAGTTAATATCATCAGAGTATGTAGAGAACAAGCACTATTCTGGTTCAGTGTGTGTGTGTGTGTGTGTGTGAGATGGAGGAACTCTTAACATTTTCTTTAGTCTACCTATTCCTTTCAATGAAGAAAAAAGAATCGAACATTTAGGTTTTCTACAGGGCCAGGAGAAGATTGAGATTTAGTGCTTTTTGAAATCTAGCTTTGCAAAATCTCACAGCATCACTGTGTTTTGTTGGTGAATGGAAGTAACATGATCCCTTGTTTGGCAGAATTCTTACCGGCTCTGCATGTATCTCACCTCAAGGAATACAGTTCTGCCAGAGAAAACACCCCAGTCACATTTCTCTGTTTATAAATTTGTCAGCTAAGTCACATGCAAGGGAACGCACAATAGATTTTACATTCTCCACCTCAGCTAAAGAAAAATGACACTAATAAGATACATGAAGAGTTATTCCAATGCACAACGGGGAGTGACTACGAAATAAGGAAGGGAAACATTTTGCCACATAAATCCTACCCTCTTTAGTCTCCACAATTTTGGGAGAGAAATAATGAACCTTCTTGTATGATCTGCTGCATGTGTAATTGATTTATCTTGTGGTTAAAAGGAGATTTGCTTGCCAAAATTGAGACAGACAGAAGACTGAAATTTGGGCTTGGCCTTTGGGCCTGATTGGATGTCACTTCTCAAAATTGAAACTACAGTGGAGTTTAATCATCGAAGGAGAGGAAACTAGATTTACACCTTAGGAATGCTTTGTCTCAGTGTTTGGGTGCAGATAGTGAATTTCATATGTGTATTCACTGGTGTGATATCGTGCTGTGATTTGGAGAAGGCAGAGGCCTGCCCCTCGTGGCGTATGTGTATTCACTGGTGTGATATCGTGCTGTGATTTGGAGAAGGCAGAGGCCTGCCCCTCATGGCGTATCTCCAGCCCCCTTCATGCTTAGTTATCTCCTTGCCTCCCATCTATTGTATTACTTAATCATCTTCTAACTTTTAACTTTATTTCTTTTCAGCATCTGTATTCTTTGTCTGAGATAAAACATTTGTAATTCTAATCCAATCTACCTTGATAGGAGCATATTCTAATCTAATTATTTGCTAAACCAAGATGTGATACATTTGTAATGTGAGGGACTAGAAATGGACAGGTCTCACATTGGAGATCCTAACAAAAGGTCCTGGCCTGTGTGTTTCCCTATTCACCGTCTCTCCTTGTCTCTTCTTTAAGTACACATAGTAGACGTCAAAGACTTGCATATGTTACCCACTTAGCATATGCAAGTGGGTCCTTAGGTTCATGGATTTGAAATGAAATGTGTATTATTTAAGGGCAGGCTGAACCTCTGCTTCTTCTAGGCTCTTGGCAAATTTCTAGTACCAAACAAATACCTGTTTTTTTTTAAACTTTATTTCTTGGCTTGCTTTTCCTTAATAACATACTTTCTTATAGCAGAGAGTTTGCAAGGCAGAATACTAGATTTTCAGTGGGAGGAAAACACTTAAAAGCTTTGAATCTGTCCTGCTCTTTGGAAATTTCCAAGGAGCATATCAAATCTCCCCAAAACCTTCAAGATGAATTCTCAGTGAAAAGTTAAGTTACAGTCCCATTCCACATTCTAGGTGGAAAACTTGTGCTTTACAAACAGTTTGAGTTTGTTAAGTTTGAGAACTTAAGTCTCTACCTATCATCTATCTATCTATCTATCTATCTATCTATCTACCTATTTTAAGGGCGTATTCTTTCTTGCCATTTTTGAGGGCTCAAAAGTTAGGATAAAGGAAACAATAATAATTGAGCACAAACAATTCCATGATCTTAAATAAGCCCTCCTGTAAACACAGAAAATTGGTTTATTTTTCATTTACAGATCAAATAGCTGAAGGTGAGGTGATTCCATAGTTAATTTGGCTAATCAGTGCATGACTTTTTGTCAGGGAGGCCCAGAATTCCACCCCCTTTCCAAGTGCATAAGCTGCATGAGCGTTAGGAGGTGTGTTACAGTTTTTACATGTGCTGCAATTTCACTCTGTGCCTTCTGTTGTGGATTAAAGTCTGCTATGGACTCTGTAAAAATCCATTTTATTTCATTTGAAGTCATATTAATAAACCTGTAGAGGAGAGAATCTAAACTCCACCCATCTAGGCGCAAGGCCCTGGCACCATACTCTGGGGGTGTATTCCGGCTAACTGCATGAGTCCCAGAGGATCCAAATTCATCAGCCTGGGCAATGGGTTCTGGAGATTTCGAACTTTGCCCTTTATAGCACAAGGCCCCGGCACCATACTCCACAGGTGTGTCCTGGCTAGCCATGTGGGACCCAGAGGATCTGAACTCCACCCAGCCAGGCTCAAGGCCCTGGTACCACACAATGGGGGTACATCCTAGTTAGCAGTGTGGGTCCTGGAGGTTCTGAATTCCACCCGGCCAGGCACAAGTCCCTGGCATCACACTCTGAAGGTGCATTCCGGCTAGCTGCACAGGTCCCAGGAGATTCCAACTCCACCCAGCCAGGCACAAGGCCCCAGTGTCACACTCCAGTGGTGGGTCCTGCCTAGCTGCATGGTCCCAGAGGATCCAAGCTCTGCCCAGCCCACAGTCCCAGCACAATCCATCAGGTGAGTGCTCAGCCAGCCACACCTGCCCCAGAGGTACCAGGCCTTGCCCAGCCCAGAGCCCCAGAGCCATCCATTGCAGAGCAGCCAGCCTAGCTGACAGGTCCTGGAGATTTTGAACTCTGCCAATCATAGCACAAGGCGCTGGCACCATGGTTCTGGGGTGTGCCCTGGCTAGCCATGCAGTTATCAGAGGATCCAAGCTCTTTCCAGCCCAGTATCCCAGTGCAACTCATCTGGAGGATTCCTGGCCAGCTGCACAGGTCCCAGAGGAAAATGACAAAACAAAAGAGCAAAATGCAGCCTCAGACCCACTCACTAAGAACAAACCCAGTAGACGTTGAAATGGAAGACATTGGAAACTGCACAACTGAACTTTCTAAAATGATAAAAGCTGAAGAAAAGAAACAACTCCATGAATATATAGAGGAACTCAGATCAGAAATAATCTCTAAGGTAGAACAAGAAATGACAAACATTATGAAAGAAAGATTGAGTGTATCTAAAGATGTAGATAAAAAAATTACAGGAATGTAAGAAAATGATGGGAACCTTGAATGAACAATACAAGACAGAAATAGAATGCATGAAACAGATTCAAAGAGATATTCAGGGAATTAAAAATTCCATTTAAAGCTGGGAAAACCACTTGAAAGAAACTGAAAATAGACTCTCAGACCCTGAAGACAGGATGGAAGCTAATGATTACAAAAGAAAATACATCTTAAAAATAACAAGAAATGAGGAAACAAAAATTCAATGGCAGCAAGATGACACAAAGAGAAAAAATATAAGACTGATAAGTGTCAGTGAAAAAGCAGCAGTCAACACAAATGACATAAGACTATTTACAGAAATAATAGCAGAAAATTTTCCAAGCTTGGGAAAAGAACCGATATACAAGTAAGAACTCCAGTTAGCCATAGCCAAAATACATCTTCACTCAGACATATAATAATTAAGTTCTCAGAATTTCAGCACAAGAACAGCACACTAAAACCTCTCAGAGAAAAGAAACAGGTCACCTATGAAGGAAAGCCTATCAGAATCATGGTAGACTCCTCAACACAAACCTTCAAGTCAAGAAGAGCTTGGAGTGAAGCATTTCAAGTCCTGAAAGAAAACAACTTCCAACCCGGAATGATGCGCACTACAAAACTATCTTTCAAAATCAATGGTGCAATAAGATACTTCCATGACACAGAGCAGCTGAAGAAATTCATGACCACCAAACCAACAAGACAAGAGTACTGAAAGATATTCTAGAATGAGATAAAAATAACTACAATTTCAGAACAAAAGCAGAAGGAAACTACCAAGCAGGGCAAACACTTAAACAGAGAGAAAAAGTAGAGAACCAATAAGAGAAAGAAAACATGACAAACATAAATCAGTACATATCAGTTATATTCATCAATGTAAATGACCTCAACTCACCAATCAAAAGAAACAGACTGGGAGAGTGGATTGAGAAACAAAATCCAACAATATGCTATATACAATAAACGCATTGAACTCAAAAGTAAATTCATAGACTAAAGGTCAAAGGGTGGAAAACAATACTCCATGTGACAGGAACCCACCAAAAAAGTTGGGGTAGCTATTCTGTTTGCAGACAGTGTGAACTTCAAACCAAGAATGATCAAAATAGATGGAAAAGGTCACTACATAATTGTTAGGGGAAACCTTCAAGAGGAAGAGATTACAATCATAAATATATATGCACCAAATATAGCAGAACCCAACTGTGTAAGACATAGACATGAAAAATCAAGTAAGTAATAATACAATTATAACAGGGGACCTTAATACCACATTGTCACGAAGAGACAGAACAACCAAACAAAAAGTCAACAAATAAATAACAGAACTGAATCAAACTTGTGAATAAATGGACCTAGTAGACATGTACCAAGTGTTCCACCCAACTACATCAGAATACACATTCTTCTCAGCTGTACATGGGTCATTCTCTAAAATACACCATATACTAGCCCACACAACATGCTTAAGCAAAAGCCAAGGAACTGAAATAATCCCAAGCATATTGTCTGACCATAGCACAATAAAATTGGAAATTAATGACAAAAGAAACCACAAGAATCCCATAAACACATGGAAATTAAATAATACTCTCCTAAACAACCAGTGGGTCACAGAAGAAATTAAGAAAGTTTTAAAAATATCTACAATTGAACAAAAATTCAAATACAACTTACCAGAACCTGTGGGACACAATGAAAGCAGTCCTCAGAGGGAAATTTATAGCAGTAAATTCCCACATCAGGAAAATGAAACGAACACAAATAAACAACCTAATGTTACACCTCAAACTTCTAGAAAAAGAAGAGCAAGTCAAGTCAAAAACTCAAAGAAGGGAGGAAATTACACAGATCAGAGCAGGAATCAATAAAATTGAAACTAAGAAAACAATACAAAGAATTAATGAGTCTAAGAGTTGGTTCTTTGAAAGAATAAATAAAACTGATAAACCTCTATCTAACCTTATCAAAAAGAGGAAAGAAAAACTCAGATTCATACAGTAAGAAATGAAAAGGGTGAAATCACTACAGACCCTGTGGAAATACAGAAGATCATCAACACCTACTTTAAAAACCTTTATTCTCATAGGTTCAATAGCACAGAAGAAATGGACAGATTCCTAGAAACATATGATTACCAAAGGTGGATCAAAAATATGTAAAACTGATAAATAACCCAACTTCAGTCAATGAAATTGAAAATGTAGTTAGAACCTTACCGACAAAGAAAAACCCAGATCCTGATGGACTGACTGGTGAATTCTACAAGAAATTTAGGGAAGACTTAATACCAACACTCCTCAAACTCTTCAATGAAATTGAAAATGAAGCAAGTCTCCCTAGCTCATTCCTAGAAGCAAGTATTAACCTAATACCAAAACCAGAGAATGACCCAACCAAAAAACAGAACTACAGGTCAATATCCCTAATGAACATAGATGGAAAATCCTCAATAAAATCCTGGCAAGCACAATACAGCAAATCATCATGAAGATTATACACCATGATCAAGAGGGATTCATCCCAGGAATGCAGGGGTGATTCAACATATGCAAATCAATAAATATCATACACCATATCAATAGAGCCAAAGACAAAAGTCACATGATCATCTCAATAGATGCAGAAACAACTTTTGACCAAATCCAACACTCATTCATAATAAAAGCCCTATAGGAAATTAGAATGAATGGTCTTTACCTCAATCTGATAAAAGCCATATATGATAAACTAACAGCCAACATCTTACTAAATGGACAAAACTGAAAACTTTCAACTTAAAATCAGGAACGAGACAAGGATGTCCACTCCTATTCAATATAGTCCTGGAAACATTACTAAGAACAATTAGACAAGAGAGAGGAATAAAAGGAATAAGGATAGGAAAGGAAGAACTTAAATTATTATTTGCAGATGATATGATACTCTATATAGACCCCAAACTCCACTGAAAGGTTTCTAGATGTAATAACCAAATTTAGTAAGGTAGCAGGATATAAAGTCAGCACTCAAAAGTCAATAACATTCCTGTATACAAACAATAAACTCACTGAGAAAAAAATAAGGGAAACCACACACTTCTCAATAGCCTCCAAAAAAATGAAATACTTAGGAATCAATCTAACAAAGGAAGTAAAAGATCTATGCATTGAAAATTACAGTAGTATGAAAAAAGAAATCAAAGAGGATTTCAGAAAATGGAAAGACATTCCTTGTTCATGGATAGGAAGAACACACATTGCAAAAATGACTATTCTTCCAGAATTGTTATACAGGTGTAATGCAATTCCAATCAAAATACCATTAGCATACCTCACTGTTATACAGAAATCATTCCTAAAATTCATCTGGAACCCGAAGAGACCTAGAATAGCAAAGGCAATTCTGGGCAACAAAGGCAATGCAGGTGGCATCACAAGCCCAGACTTGAAGTTATACTGCAAAGCTATAGTAAATAAGGTCAGCATGGTGCTGGAATAAAGATAGACCTGAAGATCAATGGAATAGATTAGACAATACAATCACAACTACAAATACACACAGTCACCTCATCTTTGACAAAGGGGCCAAACATGTACACTGGAAGAAAGATATCCTCTTTAATAAGTGGTGCTGGAAAAACTAACTTTCCATATGCTGAAAACTAAAACTAGACCCTGTATATCACTATGCACTAAGCTAAAGTTGAAACAGATCAAAGATCTAAATATTAAAACAGAAACATTAAATCTGCTAGAAGACAAATAGATAGAAATCTTGAAGATAGAGGTATAGGCAGACAGTTCATGAACAGAAATCAAACTGCATGGGAAATACTTCCCAGAATCAACAACTGGGATCTCATCTTATTAAAAGTTTTTGCATGTCAAAGAAATCTCCAACAGAGTGAAAAGAAAACCCACAAATTGGGAAAGTATCTTAGCCAACTGTCCCTCAGACAAAGGACTTCTATCTAGAACATATGAAGAATTAAAAAAGACCAGGCCCCCAAAATTCAAAGACCCAATCAAAAATGGGCATCTGAGATGAATACACACTTCTCAGATGAAGAAATACAAAAGGCAAATACATATATCAAAAAATGTTCAGCATGTTTTGTCATTAGAGAAATTAAAATTAAAACAACATTGAGATTACATCTCACTGCAGAAAAAATGACCAAGATTGAGAAATCGACCAACAATAAATACTGGATGAGTTGTGAGGAAAAAGGAACCTTTCTCCACTGTTAGTGTGAGTGTAGACTGGTGAAACTGCTATGGAAATCAGTGTGGAGGTTCCTCAAAAAGCTAGGATTAGAGAAATAATTGAAAAAACCACAGTGATATATGTGCATCCATATTTATAGAAGCACAATTTGTAATAGCCAAATCTTGGAAACAACCCAAATGCTCATCAATTGAGGAATCGAAAAAAAAGATGTGGTATTTTTAAATAACGGAGTACTACTCAGCTATAAAGAAGGATCGCATCTAGGCTTTTATAGGTAAATAGATGCAACTTGAGACTACTCATAAGTGAAATAAATCAAACTCACATATGTAAATACTGTATTGTCTCCCTAGTGTAAGAAATTGAAAGAGCAAATAAGACCCAAATTCTCCAATAAATAATGTGTAAGGCTAAGAAACTGCTCAAAGGGGAAAAGTAACTGGGGTAGGGGAAAAGAGGAAAGAAGGAAGGGAAAAGGAAAAAGATATAAATTTATATATATATATACATATATACGTAAGACAGCTAAGATGACTATACTACTAATTCTATTAGCTTTTGGAAAAGAACAATTAATACTCATATGATTAGATCAATTTTGGATGTCTGTATCTGGTAATCAAAGCAACTCTTTTGAAGACAAGAATATGCAATATAACAACCATTGTTAAATTCCTATCATCCTGTTTTGAAAGTCTATTGTTATTGTTTTGGGTTTGTTGTTTGTTTTTCTCTTTTGCTTTTTGTTTTTCTTTTTTGTGGTTTTTTTTTTTCTTTTTAAAAAATCTCTGTAGAGGATTCCTCAAGAACAATTTACTTGTGCTCTCTCTATCTCTGTCTCTATTTCTCTCTCTCTCTCTCTCTCACCCTCTCCGTCTTCCTCTCCTCTCCCTCTCCCTATTTCTCTTTCTCTCCCTATTTCTCTTTCTCTCTCTCCTAGCTTTTTGAGGAACCTCCACACTGATTTCCATAGCAGTTTCACCAGTCTACACTCACACTAACAGTGGAGAAAGGTTCCTTTTTCCTCACAACTCATCCAGTATTTATTGTTGGTCGATTTCTCAATCTTGGTCATTCTTTCTGCAGTGAGATGTAATCTCAATGTTGTTCTCCCTGGAACTTTGACAGAAAATTCAGCCCAGCATGACCACATGCCAAGAGCTAACCATTACCCATAAAGACATTAACCCTAAAGTATGGAGTCTCACCTTACCTTCCATTTCTTCTTTCACTTTTCACTCTTAGGAGGAACATCATCAAGACAGAAAGGCTTCCTTGGATGCATCCGCTCCCTACTCTTGAATGGACAAAAACTGGACCTGGAAGAGCGGGCGAAAGCCACATCTGGAGTCAGACCGGGCTGCCCAGGGCACTGCAGCAGCTACGGCAGCAACTGTCACAACGGGGGCAAGTGCGTGGAGAAGCACAGCGGCTACTCGTGCGACTGCACGCATTCTCCACATGAAGGGCCCTTTTGCCAAAAAGGTAGCTAGGCGTGCGTGAAGCCCCAGGCGCGTATCTTGGCACCTATGCTCAGATCGTGACTCCCGTGCCCTTCCGCCTCTCCATACGCCTTGCTTGGTTTCCTCTGTCTCGCAACTGCATAATTTGACGTAATTAAACATACAGTCCTCACTGTGCGAGAGTGTGTCTCCTGGCAATGTGGCTGAGATGGATGGATAGTTAGCGAATGACACACTGTCTGAGCTAGGCAGCCAGGTGAGGACCAGCAAGGGTGGCCTCTCATTTCTCTTGCATTAGCCAGATTGTTAATGATGCTAATATTTCCTCAGTTACAAATTCCTCGGTCTTCAAATGTAATCACAGAATCCTAGACTCCAGCTCTGAGGGAACCTGAGACACACTGAGGTCTCCGAATCATTTTTACAATAGGGTATAGGTCAATCAGTGAAAACAGTGTCATGTATCTGGTGAAATCTTTCCTTATGCATTTTGAGCAAACGTCTTAGGCTGTAAAAGTACTCCTTGGGAACTCATTCCATAATTTTTCTGGAATTGGACCATAATTGTCAGAATTCCCTCCCTGGGGCTCTTGGACACCCCTTCCCAGTCTCAAGAGTTGTTGATGATGGCCAAGGTGCTCACAGTGGGTGGGACCAGAGGGAGGCTCCTGTTTTGACTGCACTGGAAGCTTACTCGCTAGCTCTGGAGACTAGGGAATTGCATCACTTAGAATAACATCAAGTATTTTTCAAACATGAAAACAAAATAGTCTACTATCAACCTGTGTTGGTATTTTGAAGTTTATTTTATTGGTGGAAAAATAGTAGTTTGTTGAACAAATAATGTTAGCAATATTTCAAGAGCAGCCTTTAAACTATTGAAAGTAAAATATTTCCATCACTCCAAGACACTGTTTAGATACAGTGGTACCAATTATAAATACTTCTTGTCAATCTTTATGATATATTTTCTAAGAACTTGACCCAACAGTGCTTTATTTAGTGCAGCTTATATTAGAACCCCCAACACAAAAGGATTTTTTAAAAAAAAACTTCTGTGTTTTCTTGAAAGACCCTGCAATTTAAGCTCTTCACTCTTTCTTTCTGGCCTTCTCTCCAGGTACTCAGTACTATTATGCAGTGTTTTATGGTCTTGGGAAAAACATTCATGTTACAAATTTTGGAGTCAACACTGCATTGAAGCATGCATGGAACTCGGAAATAAAACACGTTCGATCACAGTAGTTTTACCATGTGAAGTAAGACAAAAGATTGCCACCACGTTTCACATTGGGGAACATTTTTGGATCTCTAAGTAGCTTCCACTACAGAGTTTGAGAACCATTCTTAGAGTGATCCCATGCTGTGTAAAAAGCAAATTCAGAGTAAACACAGTACACTCTAATCTTACTGAAGTACATAAACACTACTTCATTTGTCTCCAGGTCTTCTTTCTTTTTGGGGACATGTGATTGATAGATTTTTCTGTATTTCTCCAGGAACATTACTGAAGCATCTCATAGATCATATTGTGCTAAATTTACCCATATTTTTGTAAGCCCCTTTTTTCCCAGACAATTTCTATTGATTTTTTTCCATCCATGCTACTGAATCTGTTGCTTGTGTATGTTGGAATATTTTCCATATTCTTTGCCACAATTTCATTTTCATCTGTAAAAATACATATTAATGCTTAGCTTTTTCTGTACATTTCATATTTCACTATTTCCAAACTTTCACCCCTCCCACTGCAATGGAAGGCACTGATTCCCTGGATTCAGTAATTGCACTGTAGGGAAGACAAGCTTTTCAACTAAATCTTTTGGCCCCATCAATTGCCTTTGAAAGACAGGGTGTGGAACCGAAATGTGGAGCCAACAGCTGCAAGATGGTTTGGAAAACACCTGCTGTATCCTGGGTTACTGCTCCATGCTTCTGTACTGCTGACTGTGGGTCAGCGTTTCAGGAAAATGGTTCACTAATACTGGAAATGCCTTAGAGGAAATTATGGATGTGTCTGTTACTAGTGCTGGGATGACAGCCACCTTTGGCCCCAGTCTAGTTCTTATAATGGCACAAAAAGTAAATACGAATTAGTTATTAGCTACACTATGCACTTCTTACCCCTAAGCTAACAGGCAGGCATTAACATTGAGATTAACACAGGAAGACTTGGTGAAGCCATGTTTAGTTACTTGCTAAAATGTGTCGGATTTGGAGGTCTATAAAATATCTCTTTGATTTCCTATTCTCATTTATGATTCTAGCTTCATTCTTCTCAGAAGTATGGTAATAGTATTCCATATTTACAGATACATAGCTTTTTATTTCTCTTTTTGTGGTTAGTTATTGTAAGGCTCACTCTTTTAAGGTGCATGATCCAGTGACTTTTTAGTATTTTCACAAATTTGCCCATCATCACTACTATTTAATATCAGAATAATTTCATCATTCTCCCCCAAAACTCTAGGCCCACTGGCATCACTTTCCGTTTACTTCTCCTGTGAGGCCCTGGAAGCCACTAACGCACCTTCTGTTCTACGGATTCGCTTATCGAGGTTCTTTCATAGAAATGAAGCCATGCAATTCTAGCCCCTTGTATCTGCTTTCTCCTACTAAGCACAGTTTTGTCGAGGCTTATCTGTGCTGTGGCACTTTTCAGTATTTTACTTCTTTTATTGCCAAAGAATTTTCCATAGTGTGGATGTACAACATTCGCTTATCCACTTAGCACTTGGTGAACACAGAAATGATTACATTTCTTTGGCTATTACCAATAATGCAGCTATTAATATGCACATACACATTTTTCTGTGAATGCATGTCTTCTATTCTTTTGAGTATATACCTAGAAGTAAGACTGCCTAGAAGTAGCCATATATCTTAGTTTTTGATGAATTGTCAAATTTATTTGCAAAGAGGTTGCTAGATTTTACATTCTCACCAGAAGTTTGTGAGAGTTCCAATTTTCCACTTCCTTGCCTACATTTATTTTTGTGTGAGTTTTTCTTAATATACATTTCCCTGGGCAGAACGTGATATCATATTGTGGTTTTGACTTGCACTTACCTGTTACCAATTATATCAGACACCTCTTATATCTTTGTTGCCCATTTGGATATCTTTGTTAGAAAAATGCATATTTAAATCTTTTGCAGATTTTTCCCTATCCTTTTACTGTTCAGTTTTAAGATGTTTTTGTAGCTTCTGAACATAAATCCCTTATTACATATTTTATTCACAAGTATTTTCTATTTTGTGTGTTTTCTTTTCTTTGTACTACCTTTTAAAGTACAACTGTTTTCAATTCTGTCGAAGTGCTGTTTCTCCATGTTTTTCTTCTACTGTTTTTTAGTGTTTTAGCTAAGAAACCATTGCCTAATCCAAGGATATGACAGTTTATACCTGTGAGTTCTTCTAAGGGCTCTGGACTGTTAGACCTTACATGTGGTGCTTTCATGCATTTCACGTGCTTTGTGTGCTTTCCTTTGCCTGTGAGGCAGGCAGCGGCACAGCCTGATTCTTCGGGGTGTGGAGATCCCCTTAACCCGGCATCACTCATGGTGCAGAGTGGTCCTCAACACCTCTGTCACCATTGACTGGGTCACCTGGGTGTGACTGTCATTTAACATTTAATAAAAAATGTTAGATCATGTATTTTAAAATTTACTTAGAAACCTAGAAATGTTAAAATTCACTTTAGTTACTCACAGAAAATCATAAAAAATACTTTCTCTTACCTCTTCTTTTTGTAATTAGTGTAACAGAAATAATGCTGGCCATTATATTTTATATCGTGAATGTTCTTTATTCCACTTCATAGCACTCCTGTATAAATCATGAATACCTGTAAGCACCTTCTCCTTGCAATATGCTCCATCTAGTGTCGTCACCTTCACCCACTTTCCTCTTTCTGTCACCGGGCACTGTGGCCCACAGAGTCGTGGTGAGACTGCCATCAGCCTGAGCTGAATTCAGACTCTGGCGCATCGGAATCCGCCCTGAGTGTCACTGTCATGCAGTTCAGCCTCAAGCCCCAGGAACCTCCCACAGGAGGCTGTGCGTGGCGTTCAGTGAGCCCTGCGGGGCACTAGTGCTAACTCCTGACGCGCACGGTCTCCCCGAATGCTGTTCTTACTCCTGCCCAGGACGTCCAGCTCCTCACAGGCTTCATCTACAAACAGTGATAAACTCGTCGATTTAAAATTCTTAAATATTTACATTCCTAGTAACTTGTACCTTTTCTGTTTTTTGTTGTGGAAAATGAAGGCATGATGTAGTAGTGAGAAGAGTTTCAGGAGCCCCATGCATACCCATGAGCTACCTTTAACAACCACCAACTCATGGCCATTTTCATTTTATCAAGATATTCAACTCTTACTCTCTTATTATATTTTGATGAAAGTCTTGAGTATAATATACCACGGATAAACAATATGCTATGTATTGGTGAAAAGGACTCCTAAAAGCACATATGTATAGGAATGTTATCATAAAGAAAATACAATCATTAAGTTTTTAATATTATGAAATATGCACTCCTTTTTCACATTTCCAATTGTTTTATTTTAGCTTGGTTGAGGTTTTATGAATTAATTTCACCCTGTATAATTTCTAGGTATTCTCACAAATACTTGGAACAGAACTCTTGTAATCACAGATTAACAAGAGAAAACCAAGTAGGTTTATTGCTGTGTGCTGCTCATATTACACGGGAGGAAATTTGTTAAAAGCAGTGACTTACATTGCACCATAAATAGTATCTCCACAAAGAACAACTGATTTCAGAGAAATGATATGACAAAGGAAAAGCCACCCCATGTGGAAGAAGCAGGGAAACAGCAAAGGCAAATTTATAGGAAAAAGATTTAAAGTTCTGGAGATTCAGAGAACTCAACTTATTTTAGGAGAAGCTTAATTTCAGATTGCAAAGAATAAGAATGTGAAAGAACAGCAGAGTCTAGACGCATTGCTGAAATTAGGTTTATATTAAAATATATAATATCTAAATATATAAAATAACTAGAGTTGAGACTAAGGGGAGAACAATGACAGAAATACAGTTTAACATATATAATTGTAAATGCTTTTATTTTAGAAATTTTGTTCTAAATAAAAGCATCAATAGTGAATATACCCATATCTGATATGCGAGTCCTAATAGAATGCTCCGAGTTAGGTTTACTTTTAGTGCATACACAAACATCAAATGAAAGCTCTTTGTTTGGTCACCTTGGACTTAGCTCAACATGTAGCCCACACGGCCCTGAAGAAAATTATTCAAGGAAAACACTTGAATCAAGCTGATGAATAATCAAAATCTTCACTGTCACAAGTGTCTACTGTGTATTTTTATAATCAGGATTACCAATATTGTAACTTGCATAATAAATGCAAAACATTTTCTCTGAACCTTTAGTAAAAAGGCACTAGAATTCCCAGTCTGCTAGGCAATATGCATACATATGCAAAATTAATTTTTTGGCACTATTACAGACCGCTACAGAATTTTTACAAGGTGCAACAAATTTGCAATAGAATTAGAATGCAAAGCCAAATTTGATTATGTTCTAGGTGCCTCAAACTCAATAGGGATTTCACAAGGAATTAAGAACATTCCACAAGTCATTCCACCTGAAGGCAAATTCATCACAGCAGTATGGCATCCTGCTCACTGTGCTGTTGGGGTGGCAGAGGTTTGCTGCCACATCTGAGGTGTGTTGCTTTACCAGATCTTTCTCCATAGTCTGATACAGCACGGAGATAAAATTTAAAGTGAACTCAAGAGCAGCCTTGGTCCAAGCTGCAGTAATATTTCAGCATAGGGTGAATACATCATCCAGCTGATATGCTGTGTGAAGACCACGGGGAGAGGTTTGGTTAAATTCTCTTCTAACACACAGTCTGTGAGTTCACATGGCCGAGCAGTACTCTCGCATGCTTTCCGTGTAACTCACTCATCCACTCTGAGACACAGAGGAGGTGGATGCTACAGATCTCGTTCCCTGGAGGGAAGAATAGACCCAGAGCTTGCATGACGTGGCCTGGTCCGCACGACCAGTACGAAATCAACAAATTTAAGTTAGTGCTAATTCTTGCTGTGCTACATCCACAGGGCCGAAACGGTAACACAGCGAGAGCATTCTGCAGAGGATGTGGTGACGTGCAGCTTTCTGCTGACTGACTGTCACCTGGGGGTCAGTACCAGGCCGCTCCACGGTGCTGGCAGAACACATCCCGTGCACTGTGCTCTTCAAATTCGGTGCCAGCTCCGCTAACTTGGGACTGAGGAGCAGTGTCTGCACATCTGAAAACTGAGTCTCGCGCTCTTCAGTGTTCTCTCTGATTCCTTCTGTGCTGTTTCCACTGGTCCTCACACTGTGCCCAGGATCATAGTGAAGATCTGTGCCCCCTCTGCGTGTCCCATACAAAGCAACTTAGCGACCAATCACCTCCTGAAATGCTAGATAACTGCTAACCAGAAATGTCTAGCTACCTGTTTTGATAGTAAGATAGGCCAGCTAAAATTTTTCTATGTATTTTGTGGGAGGCAGGGACATTTATTTAGCTTCTCAAAAAATTAGCTTGGCACAGAGTAGTCACTCTGCAAGTGTACTTGGAACTAGATATGAACTTCAGAGGGCGAACCTGAGTTACTTCTTTTTACGGTGCAACTGTGTTCGAAGTTGAAGCCTCAAGTTTCTCATATGTCAGTAAAAATAATTGGTGTTACCACTTCAAAGTCATTATCGTGAACATATTCTATAGATCACGTGCAGTGCCTTGCACAGGGCCTGGCGTGCAGGAACCAATATGTACAAAGTCGTGGTTATGTGGAATAATTGAGTTACTACATCGATGTGCATCTCCTTTCTCTGCTGCAGAGATTTCTGCTGTGTTTGAGGCCGGCACGTCTGTTACTTACGTGTTTCAAGAGCCCTACCCTGTGACCAAGAATGCGAGCTTCTCCTCTTCAGCTATTTACACAGATATGGCTCCATCCAAGGAGAACATAGCACTCAGCTTTGTGACGGCCCAGGCACCCAGCCTTTTACTCTTCATCAATTCTTCTTCTCAAGACTTCCTGGCTGTGCTGCTTTGCAAGAATGGTGAGTACAGAGGCTGAGGCCTGACGGGGGTGACCCGCCTGCAGGGACAGTGCACCCCGAGGAGCGCTGCACGATTCTGATCTCTCCTTGGCCCACCTGTGCAGCTCCTTTCCAGATTCCCAGCCAAACCCTTGATTGTACTTTATGAGCTGCAGGTGACAATCAGGCCCAGTGTCAGTTCATCATTGAAGTCTCTAATGCATTTAACTTGCTTTAATATGCAGCATCAATCCATTATTATTTATTCCATTCTGGAAACCATTAAGTATAAAGGAGTCATAACCACGTCTGAAATTCAGAAGGACACTTGTCACATGTATCCCGTCATCTGTGCTGCAGCCCTCTTTCCTGTGGGCTGTTAAAACACCTGCCTTACCTACATGCCTTGTTAATAGATGTCTACTGTCTAGGTTTTAGGTAGTTGCAGTCTGTGTAAGTCACAACCTCATGAAAGAAGGGTATTTGATTTTGATTTTTCGGATCAACCTCTTTTTTCTGAGATGTTTTAAAATAATAACAGACTGTGTGAGGTGCAGCATTGCCATTCTGAAACACCAAGATTTGTAATATTTTAGTTGACAAAACAATAATACTATTAAATAATTTATGAATTACATCTTTGGTATTGTCCTCTTTTCATATTCATTCCAACATGGCATAAAATCACAAAGACTTAGAGAACACTTTTCTGTAACATGAAATAAACAGACTGAATTATGTTTGAAGACTGTAACATTATTTGTGCTTCTCAAGTAGTGATTTCCTTGATATCATAGTATTTGAAAAAGCGATATAATTTCTCAAATTTTAGGGTGTCTAATAGAGCCAAGATCCCATGATTAAATTTTCCATTACTAACTTAAGAAACAGCTGAAAAGCAGACTTGGGAAAGAATGAGCACAAATGGAAAGTGAGACGATTAATGTAATAAAGGGACAGATGTATTTTATATGGAGAAAGTGTCAGGTCACAGTTATGGTGACTGTTAAAGAAGTCAGTCGTCCTCCCTATCTGACTTTATTATTCCCTACAAGGATGAAGCCTCTCGATGTAGCCGTGGCAAAGGACATTGGGAAATCACATTTCTTTGGGATGAACAGGCGAGGAGGGGCGCAGACTAGGATGTTGCTGTTGTAGGGTCTCAGAGAACACTGTCCTGTGATCCAGAGCATGCCTTTCTTCTCTTGCCGTCTGCTAACACCACGGCAGGACTCTGAGACGTTGGTCCGTTCCGCCCAGTCCACAGGAAGAAGCAAACCCGGGAACATGCCATATAAGAACCCTTTCTAGGGGCAAGCTCTAGATACTTTCCTTGCTCTACTTTTTCTTTAGTTTCTGTTATGCATCGCATGCTTCTGATTTCTGACAGCATGTAAGTTTGAAAGCAAAGAGTAGTGTATTTGATTCTAAAGTTAGAATGGGAACCAGGAAGTCTGTGGATTGAATCAGGCCTGAAGAACAATATTAACAAAGCGTCTGTGTGATGTAATAGGTGTCCTTTTTAAAACAGCAAAACAGCGAGAATTGAGGCAGGAGGAGGAGGAGGAGGAGGAGGAGGAGGGGAAGAAAATAAAGAAAAGGAGGAGGAGGAGAAAGAAGAAGTGAAAGAGGAAGAGGCGATGGCAGTAAGGAAAAGAAAAGGAGGAGAGGAAAGGAAGAGAAAGAAGAGGAAGATCGGTCACTCCAAGCCTAAGACACCTGGCTTTAAAGAGTCTTCAAGAGAGAAGGGAAACATTTTGAGCCATTAAATCTATTTGTCAGCAGACCTTCGTATGATTATGAGAAGGACCATTATATCAACATATTATGTACTGAGCTTCACCCTATAGTGATGACTCTGGCTGGGGACAGTGAGGCACAGAGCAGTCAACAGGGTAATGAGGACCGGAGGAGTAACCTGAGACCCAGGAGATGGGAGCCAGGTCTCCTGGTAATCAGTCCAGCTCTCGTCCTCCTGAATCAGATCATCCTGTTAGGATGCTGTCAGCCCGCATTAAGATGTTTAAAGGGAAGAAAGTTATAAGATTTCCCCAAGGTGCCTTTCGGGTATTGTTTCACAGGCACATTCGACCCTGTCCGGCTATGCCTGTGAAAATGACTGCCGTGAACAGCGACAGTGCGTAACTGGAAAGATTATACCTAACCACCTAACCACCCCAGGTAATCAGCCTGCTTATCAGTGGCATTGATATACCCTAATATGCCCAACTTTTACAGTTGTAGCAACGGGGTCTCACACACATTAAATAACTTGCTTAAAATCTCACGGCAAATAAGGGGTGGAGTGGGATCCAGCCTCCCTTCCCCAGCCTGGTGGCATGCTCTGGATTCTATCTCACAAGGGCTAAACTAAAGGTGATATCTTTCTGAAACACAAGATTTTATTTTAATAATAGGAACCTATGTAATTGGGGAGATTTCCTTGAATTCGCTCTTGCTCCTATTTTGTTGCACCCTGGAGCTCCGCTGTGTCAGATGATCCGCCCGCTCCAGCAGGCGCTGACTGTTCAGCCCGGCTGAGTGCAGGAAGCCGGAGGTGCTCATGCCGCGTTGGTTTTAAGGTCAGGTCTCAGGGCAAATGCAGAAGCTCAGGGCCCGGGAGATCAGCATCACCCACGGGAGACTGGGGTCGGTGCTGTGCTCAGTAACG
Organism: Dasyprocta punctata; assembly: GCA_004363535.1. Classification (NCBI taxonomy): domain Eukaryota; kingdom Metazoa; phylum Chordata; class Mammalia; order Rodentia; family Dasyproctidae; genus Dasyprocta; species Dasyprocta punctata. Next base: position 5,226 of record RJWM01016849.1, on the reverse strand, counting down.
CAGCACCCCTGCCCCACCCTGCTGGGCAGTGTCAGAGGACTCCTGGAATTAGAACCTTGGGCACCTCCTGCCATCTCTATTTGACAGACGGGTGCTCATCATTCCCATCATTCCGCCTCCTCCTCTGCTGCCTTCTCGTCCTCTGCCTCCTCCTCCTCCTCGTCTCTCTCCTCCTCCTTGCTTTGCGTCTTAAGTCTCACTATGTAGTTCGTACTGAGTTCACTGCCTAGCCCAGGTTAGCTGCAAACTCTTGGTGATCCTCCTGCCTCAACCTCCCAAGTGCTGGAGTTACAGGCATGCACCACCAACCCCTGCTCACTCATTCTTTCCTTAACTCTCTGGGTCATTGCTCGGTCTGGCTGCACAGTATGCAGGATTGTGGAGATAACCAAGGATAAGCAGGACATGATTTGCTTCTTGGTGATAAGAAAAAGACCCAAAAACCACCATAAACTTATTTGAAAGAAACCTAGACAGAGAAGGGAATTGAGGTACCCCGATTTCTAAAGCAACCTAATGAGAAGGAAGGTTTTGACTAATTATAGGAATAAATTTTCTAATCCTGGAGTTATGAGTTGAGAAAAATACCCGGAGCAGTAGTAAACGCTTGTCACCAGAGATCTTTGGATAATAAATGACTATTTGTTGGAGAAGCAGTAATAATTTCAACCACAGATGAGAAAAGGAAAGAATCACCTCCGAGTTGTTTTCTCAAGTCTCAAGTTTTGTGATTCTTTCTCCCCTCCTTGTGTAGTCTTACATGAATATTTCTTTCTGTGAAGGCTCACTTGCAGGCTTTGAAATGGTACTTGAGGAACTAAGAACTGGTATCTTCGCAGCATGTACCCAGCATGCTCCTGGTGTTAAACCATTGGCCTAGTTATCAGTGGATCATACATAGGGAGAGGGCACTGGGTTGTGAGGAGCTCGGAATATTGCTAATGTGACTTGGGAACACCACAGTGAAAAATGTACCACTGAAAATATTACTGGAAAATCAAAATATTTACTGGTTGAAAAAAGATAAGTGAGCAACCATGTTAAAAGGTTACCTGGGAAGGGTCTTTATGTCTGAGAGATTTTGTAATAAGATTGAGTCACACTTTTCTGAGCATTACTACAGGGTTCTTAACCTTTTGTTATTTAAGAGTCCTTTGGGAAGCTCTGATGAAAAGCCACTTTTTCGTTTTCATTCTCACAGGACAAAGCAAATACTCACAGTGAACTTGTACAAAATGGCTCTAATTACACCACTGTGGGTCAGAAGGCAGGGTGCAGAGTTCGGTGGAGAATTTGTGTAAACACTAAACAGAGTTCTGTGCTTGCAGATTTCTTTAACAAACTTGACCAGGCCGGAAGAGAGAGGATCAGTGTGATTCAAAGTCATGCTTACAGAAGTTTTCCCAGCAGGGATTTGATTTGGCAGGTTTGGAAATCTTCTTTGTCCTTCATCATTATTCTTGAAATTTCTCCAATTACTGACTTATTTACATTAAGTTACAGCTCTCTTTTCAAGTGAAAACAAGGCCTTCTTCCTAAATGAAAAACAAAAATTTTAATGTCAGGGATGGAAGAACAGAAGCAGGAAAGGAGGCATTTTGAGGTCAGGGAGTCCTCAGGAGACAGAGGCCGTTGGGGTTCCATAGTCTGCTGTCTAAGTCATAGGCAACTTCTCAGGTATTTGGTAGATGAAAGAAAAGGGACTTTTGAAGAAGGGAAGGATCAAGGGACAGAACAACAGTGCACCAGGTGTACTTGACCTTCACAGCACTGAGTTGGATGAGTATTCCAACTGCCAGGGAGTCCTCTTTCTGACTTGGCACTTAACATATTTACATGGTGCAGTAGCTCCTTTGTGGCAGGTGTTATTCCATGCACCACAGAGATAGAGAAGACCGTGTCCTGCCTTGAAGAATTTAGCCTTGGGGAAAAGTCGTAGCTAGGGGGAACCACGTGTCCTCGAGGCCCAGTCCATATACACTAGGTGCACGTAGACTATAGAGCAGGCAGATCATCTAGGGAAGTGCAGGTCCAGCGCGCGGAAGTGGCCAGTTCTCTCTGGTAGGAAAAGTCAGGAAAGGCTTCCTAGAATGGGTGACCCTAGAGGAATAAAAGATTGAATTCTCTAGGTATATGCTTTATATTTTAATAAAAATGTGTCTTTGTTCCCCATTTAACTGTTTTATTCCCTTTGCAGATATGTATGTTAGGAATGATGTACGATGGGATATATATATATATATATATATATATATATATATATATATCAGTTACTTTCTATTTTTAATCATTAATCTACTCTGGGGCCTTCAATCTATGGTGAAATCCTTTGAACACAAAACCCAAACAGGACCCCACTCACCTTCCTCTGATGCTTGTTCAGTACACTGTGGCCTCGAATGGTTGTCTTCGCATCAGCGTTTGCTCCTTCTCAATCTTTGGAAACACAGGCATCCGTAAGATGCACTGTCTGCATTGCTGATTATACACAGCCCGAAGGGAATAATGATGAGCAGAGACACTTTGTATCTGAACAGATTCAAGGGAACCACGGGTAAGGGAGAAGCCAGGGAACCAATGTCTTCAAAGTATGAAACTCAACAGAGCTATCCAGGGCTGACTTTTCCTTAGGTCAGTCCGCCACCCTTGCTCTCTCACAGGGTGCTCTCAGAGTTTCACATTGCCTCCTGCCCTGCCTTTCCTTCCACAGGCCGATACCTTCATCTCTGTGGACAGCAGAAGTCCCAGGGTACAGACTGATGGGGCAGCCCTCAGAAAGCTGCTTGCCTTGGCCTTACTGTGCTCTACCCACTTTTCTCTGTGCTTGCATCATGCATAGTTTGCTCATTTCAAATCGGAAATTCCCTAAAATCTACTGATACCTCCTAAATTGATTTTGGTGTTTCATCACTTATGTCTGTGGGCTTTCCCACAATCTCTCCTAACCTTCCACCGCTGTCCATTTCACAGCGACATCATTATGACACACTGTGGCCACTAGAGGGTGGGCAGGAAGGCCCTCCTCACTTCTCAGATGCAGCAGCACAGAGTTCATCTGGGGTGCCAACTGGTGGGTCTGAGCAGGGCAATATAAACTTGTTCAGGAGAACTGGGTCTGAATAATCTTTCTTGCTTCTTTCTTTTATTGTTGTCATGAAGGATACTTTAATTTTGTGGGGCACTCTAATGGTTGATACATTGTATCAACTTGAGAAGTTTAGAAGATTAAGTAAGTAACTTAGCAGTTCTACATCCTGGGATGTAAAGGACATGCCCTAGGGTGGTTATTTACACTCCAGAATGTTGTAATGTTCCATTCATTGTATCAACTTGAGAAGTTTAGAAGTTTAACTAAGTGACTCAGCAGGGGGCCAGGGTCCTCACTTTGTAAACACCCTGAGCCTGTGCATGGAGATGGTGTGAGTGCTACACCCATTCTGGGGTGGGTAGCCTGCGTGCAATATAAAGGAGGAAAAGAAGCCTACTTCCTCCCTTTTTGCTGCCACTGCTTTTGCTATCCTGCCCCTCTGCCATGCCACCTGCTTTGGAGCCAGCTGATTATGGACTGAAACCTCTACAAACTGCAAGCTAAATAAACTCTTCCCTCTTTAACTTCAGGTGTTGGGTATTTTATCTCAGCAAGGGGAGAAAAGTAACTAAGACAGGTAACAATAAGTCTTGAAGATTGCTGTGGGTGGAGATTTTCCTCCTATCTCTCAATCCATATGTTGAAGTTCTGATGCTTCAATGGCGCTGTATTTGGAGTAAGGAGTTAGTAAGTTCAAATGAGGTAATCAAATTGGACAACTGATTCAAAAGGATTAGTATTCTACCACAAAGGACCAGAGAAGGAAACCTTTCTCAATGCCAAGTGAGGATAGAATATGGAGCAACAAATGCAAGCCAGGAGGACAGTGTTTACCAGGAAAAGAGATCAGATCTGTGAACATCTTGACTTTGGATCTCTAGCTGCCAGAGCTGTGATAAAGTGTATTTTTCAGTCATTTGGTCTATGGTATTTTGTTTTCACTTACTGAGTAGACAAAGATTAAATAAGACACACAAATGGATATATATTGCAATTGTAATATGCAAAACATTTTATTTTCTTATGTGTAAGAATAATAATGTGAAATATCTGTGTACTTGTACTATCAGAGCATGAATATAAAGGCCAAGATTCATGACATTTGGAATTAAAATTTAATACAAAGAAAAAACAAAAATATCCCCAGGCCTAGAGGCTGAGCAGGATGTTACCCTGAGGAAGGAGACACATAAGGCCATGGGTGTTACTCTGTGCATTGAATGGCCGTAATGGGACTCCAGCACCAGATTTTACTATACAAAAAGCATGAAAGTAGTATATTTTAAGAATGACTTTCTCAAATGCCCTCTGATACAGACATTTAGACATTTGAGGAATTCTTACGATTCCAAAAGAGAGAGCAAGAGAGAGAAAGAGAGAGAGAGATAGAGAGACAGAGACAGAGACAGAGACAGAGATGGAACAAAAACTGGGGAGTAGAGTATAGGTGCACAACTAATGATGAGCCCTGCCCACTGCAGGAGCAAGTCCTGCACAGTAAAGTTGGGGAGTGTAATGGTTTGTGTTCAGATAGCCCCCCAAGCCTCATGCTATCATGGAGGTGGCTGAATCTAGCGTTTGTGATTGGTTTATTGTCTAGTGCTGGGATTGGTGGTGTGAGTGCTGCACCCACCCAGGGTTGGGGAGCTGGCATACAATGTAAGGGCGGGAAAGAGGGGTGCTTTTCCTTTTTTGCCCAGTTCACTCTTGTCACTCGCCAGTGCCATATTGCCCCTCAGCCACGCCACCCTGCCTTGGAGCCAGCTGCGTATGGACTGAAACCTCCAAAACTATAAGCTAAATAAACCTTTCCTTCCTTCACTTTGGGTGTCAGGTATTTTGTCTCAGCAATAAGAGGACAGTAACCAAGACAGGGAGGCATGATCTAACACTGAAGAATCTGGCCCCCAACCCCAACTCTGCTGTCAAGCTGGCTAGGAAGCACACACCAGCATCAAGGAAAAACCAAATAAGGCAATGGCAGTTACAGAATCAACTTTCTCCATTCCTACAAAAATATCAAAATACAACGAATACTACGAACATCTATTTCATTTCTATTTTCTTAGTCTCACAGAGGTCCCATAACAAATGCCACAGCCTGTATGACTTCACAATGACAATTCCTGTTCTCATAA
>RJWM01016848.1:22124-44450 GCA_004363535.1 Dasyprocta punctata | reverse complement strand
CTGCGGCTGATAAACATGCGGCTGCTATCCTGCCAAATATGCCCTTATTAGGTAGACGGCGGGAATGGAGATGTCACCTGATGGGATGGACCAATGAGATTATGCCCAGTAGCTCTATAGAGTATATAAGACATTGCTGCCCCTTGCTCGGGGCCATTTTTTGCTGTACCCAGAAGAAAATAAAGTGCTGCTTCCACCGTGTCTGAGTTGTGTGGTTCTTGCTGGTCAAGACGCCCACGACACAAAATAAGGTGATATAATTGAAAATAGTAGATAAGAAGATAAAGTGGGATGTGAAAAAATAGTGAACCAGCCTTGCAAAGACAATAAAAAAGAATATTTTAGGTAGAATGAGCATTTTCTTTATAGACCTTTCAATGGACCCAAAGGGAAAGATGAATTATACTAAAAGAGGAAAATTAAAGAAAAGATTAGTATAATGTGATGCAATTTTTGTTTAAAAAAATAAGAAAATCTCTCTCCAAGAGGATGTGTACAAGAGTTTTCAAGTGCACGTAGAGAAAGTGTGGGAAAAAATGCATGGTATTATCACTAGCTAATACAACTGATACTATCGACTTGAGGAGGTATACATATTTTTCCTTATAAGTGTATTTGGGGTCATAACAAACAGACTTGGAGTTTAGAATTTTGAAGAAAACCCTTTAATTAAAATTGTGAGTAATATTTAAATAGCTTTAATATATGGGTAATTTCAACTTTGAAGCTTACTTATTTGATAATGAAAAACATTCATTTCTTTGCTTATTTCTTCTCCATTCTCTCTATAATAGTGCTTCATGGAAAACAACTACAGGTAGGTTGGTGATTAGAATTTAGCATGTTGGCTACTCTGAATTCCAATTAATTATTCCTAGCTAATTATCTGAGACACACTAAAGCTTATCTTTGCTCATTGTTCTGTTGAGCGTGACTTTCTAAAGCTTCCTTCCACCAGCTGTCTAGTATCAAATTTTTTTAGTTATTTTTTTCCTGATATCTTTGAGGATTTTTCCTCAAAAGTTATTTTGATCACTCCCTCAAATACAATGTCCTGCATGTGTTTTTAAAGAACTTAAAGTCTCCTAGAATTTCATGCTGGTGAAAATGTATTTGCTTAATTCTATGTTTTTCATCTAATTGCCCCTCATACCCCTGCCTCCAAAGAATTTATGTGTCAGCTTTGAAGAGTAACTCAGGCTAAGTGTAAGCATTTGCAAAACTAAATGTTTTTAAAGTGCAAATAACTCCTTACATTTCATGAGTTCTGAACATTTTATACTAATTCTCTGAGTTTCAACCTATTGCAGTCTTTATTTTTATTTTTCTCTTCAAGTCACTGGATTTAACAAAGGCAGACATGACTGCTGAGGGTCCAGTTTCTAAGCTGGACATAGAGCTTTCATTTTCATTTCAATCTGAACAGTTTAATTTTTATCAATTTTATGTTTTTCATTTTTTAAAAACATGTCAAATAAGAGGAAGTTCTTATGTTTAAAACCTTGAAGCACTATCTTCAGAAGAAAAACAAAAACAGTTACACTTCGTGAATTTATCTTTGACCCTCTCCCAGTATTTTCCAGTTCTCCATAAAACCTGTCTTCCAGATACTTACAATCTTATTCTACCCAGACCTTAAATAGCATTCAGACTGTCTTCTAGTACTTATTTCTCCAAACTCCAAAATAACCATCCCTGTTCCTCTTCCATCAGTGTATCATATCTTATCAAGAGGTTCTAGGATGATTTGATTAAGAATTCATATGGAGATATCCAAATTGGATTGGAAACTCCCTTGAAGCATGTCGCATTTAAAATTAGATTGTATTACAGTAACTTATCTTGTAGATATACAGATGTGTTCATATCTGTATGTTCTATTCTTTCTGTCTTCTCCATAATGCAATAAATTCTTCCTTTTGAAAGAATAACACTACAAACTACTCTTATGTGTCAAAGTTAGTGATTCTTAGACTAATAAAATTTATAATGAGGTTTTGGTCTATGACAAAATGAGAAAGGTAATGTTACAGGCAACTGAGTTAGACAGAAATATTACAGGCAGTCAGACAGGGCTAGGTCCTCAAAGGAACCAGTACAGAGCACCAGATATCTTGTGATCTTGGAAGAGATCCACACCTCTTGCTGTCAGATCTCAAGACAGAAGGCAAAACAAATGCAACCACACCCTAAGTATAAACATTAGGGATTAGGGATGGATCATCTTGAGAAGCCAGGGATTACCATCCCAATCCCTTGATCCGTAAGAATAGAATGCTCCCTTACTACATGACTTGCTTCCCCATTTGTCCTTGATTTAGTCAATCTTACTTAAATGATTAATCTTATTGGTTGACCACAATTCTGTCCCACCTCAAGCCCATCTGCCTTGTGAGTTCCCAGTTTTCAACATCATGGTTTTACTCTATAGAAGTCACTAGAAAAGACAGAGTCTTTGGCAACCCACTGGGGCCCCCTTCTGTCCCTCAGACAGAAGCTTTCTTTCTCTTAATAAATATATTCTGCTCTTACCCTCTGTTGTTCCTAAAATTCATTCTTCGATTTTAGAGAGCACCGGACATATTGTAGGTTGGGAGTTTCATTCCCTTATATCATTTGGAGGTCTGAGATCGTTTTCCTATATCATTTGGAGGTCTTACACTGAGTTCATTCCCCTATATCAGTAAGAACATGATAGAGTATGTTTGTAAAGCCAAATTGATTCACTTTGCAGAGTTACAATTTATCCTATAAATTGTGTCCTGTTTTAATGAAATAATTACTATGCTCCAAAGTATTCTTATTTTGAAAATCTTGATCTTCACAAAGCAAGCTCTGTTGGATAATTCATGACTTTAAAAAGATCCCCCCAAAGTACTAAATCCTTGTATCACAGTATATTCTGAGCTTTTAGGGGGCAAAACACTTCGTCTTACTCTATATTATATCTCTATTGTATAAAAAAGTATTTATTGTATTATAGTGTCCATTCTTTCAAGAATTGAATTATGAGGTATATAGAATAAGCTAAGTTTTTCAATACTGTTATTACAGTATATGTTGTTGTGGATCTATTATAGCAGAAATCCTACCAAAATTACATGGGATAATTATTACTTCATATAAACCTCATAGCGTCATTTGGTCCTATCACTGTTTCTATTTTTCCAGTTAAAATTTTGCAGTTTATATATTTATTCCCAAAGACTTAGCAAGATTGATATAGGGGAATGAAACTCCCGACCTACTATATGTCCAGTATGAGTTTGTGTGCTCTAAAAATCAAAGAATGAATTTTAGGAGCAACAGTGATTAAGAGAAGAAGATATTTATTGAAAGAAAGAAAGCTTCTGTCTGAGAGAGAGACAGAAGGGGTCCCGTATGGGTTGCCAAAGACTCTGTCTTTTCTAGTCACTTTTATAGAGTAAAACCATGATGGGAAAAACTGGAAACTCACAAGGCAGATGGGCTTGAGGTGGGACAGAACTATGGCCAACCAATAAAACTAATTGTTTAGGTAAAATTGACCAAATCAGGGACAAATGGGTAAGTGAGTCATGTAGTAAGCGAGCATTCTTACGGATCAGTGATTCTTTCTGGAGGGGGTTGGGATGGTAATTCTTGGTTTCTCAAGGTGATCCATGCCTAACCTCTAATGTTTATGCTTAGGGTGTGGTTACATTTGTTTTGCCTTCTGTCTTGAGATCTGGCCCACAGCAAGGGGTGTGTGTCTCCTCCAAGGTCACAAGACACTTAGTCTTCTGTGCCGGCTTCCTCGAGAGCCTACCCCTGTCTGACTGCCTGTAATATTTCTAACTTACTCAGCTGCCTGTAGCAGGATGATCTAAATTTTCTTCCTTTCCATTTTCCCAAACCTTCATTTCTAGGAAGCAGTTCCTTTAGGCATGTTAAAAACTTTCTACCATTGTACTCAAACAGACTCCCAACCATCAAAACTGCTTGTCCTCTTACCCTGCTTACTAGGTTCTTATCTATCTTTATATGTAAATTGTACTAAATTTAACTAAAAGACAAAAGGACCTAATTAAAAATTCCTCTGGCTCATTAGTCACAGCCCATAGTGTTGAAAGTACTTTTCAAGCAATGTCTTTCAGTCCAGGGAAAGCTGAAAATATTTGTATATTTGAAAGTTGAAATAGCATGTCTTGTTAGCAGTTGATTCTTTCTCCCCTGGGAACTTTAGCAAACGATCTGAAGAAATATCTGTAGTGTATATCTTGCTTTGTGTTAATTAGACTTTTGTGTTTTCTCAAGTTTAATAATTTCATATGACTGATTTGACTTTTGCCAGTTGAATTTTTTACTCTTTTATAAAAGAAAATTTTATTTCTTTAATGAGAACCTTGTCTTTAAACATACACATATTTTCCTCTTCTTATCTTTCAAGTACTTACTTCTTTTCTACATTTCAGTACAGTCTGTGTGTTGTCTTCTCCTGGCATGAACAAGACATCCATTCTCCACATTTACTCAAATTTGCCTTGGCCCAGAGCAATAATTTTGCTTAATATACATTGTCAGTGTTGTGGGAAATTTCCCAAACCAAGCCAAGCCAAACCAAACCAAACCAAACTACAAGGAAGACTCTTAGCACCAAGGAGATAAGATGGCAGCATTTAATCTTTATACCAGTGGACATTTGCAGGGATAATTCCTCCCTAGCAATGGCCCAGAATCAGGGAGGGTTTTAGTCTATATAGAATTAAAAGTGGGTGGTACAAACCAAATGACCAAATGTTATATGATTGGTTACATACATTGAATCATATATTGACAGACAGGCCAGTTTTAAAACAATAGAAACATTCTGGAAACCAGAGGAGAGGACTATTACAGAATGACTATACTTGAGGTCATTACCATAATCTATGAATTGTTCCAGAGAGAGAGACTTGACTGAATGAAAGTGGTTAAGGACATTATCATAATATAGGAGTTGTTCTGGAGAGAGAAACTTGACTGAATGACCACAGGTCAGCCAAGATACCTTAAAGTATAGGCAATCACTCTGACATTGTCAGGGTTAATTGAATTTACCAGAGACAGCAGAACAGCAACTTGATCAGTCTTCCAATTAATCATGAAATATCTATAAGTTTGTTATTTTGCCCTAATATAATTATGCAATAAATATCACAATAAATTTATGGTAAATTGGCATAACTGGTTAATATGCACAGGTCAATGTGGACTGCTCAAATCACTATACACAATCTAGGTACATGTCACCATAATTTTTAAATATTTCAAAAAATAAAAAAATAAAATGTTTCATTTCAACTATAAAAGCAGAATCTATCAAATTGTCATATTTCACCTGAGTTTGCATTGAAAGTCTTATGAAGCTTTTTAAATTTTTAACCCAGTCTGAATGTTGTCTAAGTGATGCCATCAGAAACTTCATCCAAAATTTATTTCCTTGAATTGTACATTGTGTGAAGCACTGGGTAGTGCCTTTTCCTGTGATGGTCTTTTGCCCGTAGAAAAAAATTTTCCATGTCCCTGTCAATCATGTTTTTACTGAAGTAAAAAATGTTGATCACCTATAGAAGAGTTGCTAGACTTGCAACAGAATAAAACAAAGTTTATTTGTAGATGATAAACACTCTTATTTTATTACAGAAAAATTTCAAATGTAAAAGGACTAATTAGGTTTATAATGGTAGTAATCTATAATAATGAGGATTCATAATAACAATAACAAAAAAGGTTGTTTCCTCAGCAGGCATAACATGATAATAAAAGAATTCTAAAAATAATTTTGTTTTGGTTGTACTGAGATCAAGATCAAGAATTCATGCATATCAGGTGTGACCATTAATCATGGTTATGAACTTGAGTGGATTAAGAGATGCCTAGCAGATCACAAAGCTCACTTCTGGGTGCATCTATGCAGTGTTTCCAGACATTACTGTTATATAGGCTAGTAAAACTAGGGAAGAAAACTTTCCAAGACTATGTGGCATCATCAAAATAGACTTGCAGGTTGAATAGAATGAAAAAGGAAGGAATGTGACCATTAATTCTGATATGTCAACGTTATTGAATTAAGAAAGACCAAGCAGATCGATAGCAGAGCACGGTTCTGGGTGTGTCTGGGAAGTGTATGGAAGCATAGTCTTGGAGACTACATCTAGTCCCTCATCCCTTTCTCTCGGGCACTATTCCCCTGCACTGCTGCCTGGCCATAAACTGAATAGCTTTGTTTCACCAGACCCTTCCACCATGACATTGTTGGCTTGGAGTCAGCTAACTAGTAACTGAACTGCTCAAAACTGTGCACCAGATTAAACATCTCAACCTTTAAGTTATGGGTGTTGACTATTGTATAACAGTGATGGGAAAGCTGATTAATACCAAGAATTGGGGTCATTGCTGTGACTATCCCTGATCATGTGGATTAGAAAACTTTGAAAATGGTTTCTAAAAGGAGTTTAGAAAGACTTGGAGTTGCCAGCTAGATATTCTCTAGTGTGCTATAAGCAGAGCCTAATGGATGATTCTGGTCAGAGAAGAGTTGATCAGAATGCTGATAGGAATGAGGACAGTAAAAGTCAGGCTCTGGAGGTTTCAGTTGGAAATAAGAATTCTTTTGACAGTTGTACTGGAGGTCTTATGTCTTATCCTCTGGCAAAAAATTTGTCTACATTTTGTTCATGTTCTGAGACCTTGTGGGAGACTGAGACTACAGTGGTAAAATAACCTGCCAGAGGGAATTTCAAGACAGGTCAACACTCAGACTGTGGTCTGAGTACTCCTGGTTGCTTGTAGTCAGAATTATACGGTTCAGATAGAGCAAAAAAACTTTGGAAATATTAAATTTTGGCCCAGAAATAAGGACGCATAAGTGTAAAAAGGATGTAAAATGGGACAGAAAGCAGTGTGGCTGCAAAAAAGATTAGTGTCTTTAAAAGAAACCAAGTACATTATACAAATATAGGAAGAAAGATGCATTGAAGGCTTCTCAGGACTCAGGAAGATCCCACCCATCAAATACTCAAAGGTGCAAAGTATCAACCTTTTATTTGAGAAGAGAGTCAGTTCCCTTGATCCATATTCAAAAAGAGCCTTGTAGATAATTGGTCCCCTGGGATTCATTTCACCATGATCCATCACCCAGGCAATCAGAGGTTGCTATAGCCATGCTTGAAGAGGGGCTGACTATTGCTTGCATGGGTAACAGATCATGGTATTATGTATGTGGTACTGGTTTTATTGGCATGCGTAATCCAAGAGTTGTGTAATCACACAAGCTGCAACACAGATTACAGGAGAAGGTCTTGGAGGCCAGTCAAGGAGCCCCTGAGAGGCAATGCATGAAGCTGTGGGAAAGAAGTAAGGGTGCAATGGAGAACTCACAAAGTAAGAAATGCCAGCAGTGTAGAACATCAGCTAAGGAAAGTCATAAATCTTGAGTAATGCCAGTCCAAAATAGAGGCCATATGGACTGAAATAAGTAAGGCAATAGGCTTGAGATGACCAAGACGCTTTGGAGCTCACATTATACCAACATGTGTCCCAAATGCCAAGTATGGAGCTACAGAATTTAATGTTTGCCCTACTTGTTTTTGGGGTTGCTTTGCTCTAATTATTTTTCATCTCCTATTCATCTCTTTTGGAATGCAAATATTTATCCTGTGCCACTAATCTTTGTGATTAAATACTTTGTTTTTGATGTTAACAGAGGTTCATGGGTAAAAATTTGTCTTGAGTCTCAGAATAGACTATGAATTTTGAAAAAAATTATAGAACTTTCAAGACTTTAGATAAGAAATTATTGCATTGTTCAGTTGAAGGAAGATAATTGTATCATGTTAGGTGACATTCTGCCCTTGTCTTTATTTGGGGATTAAGTATTATTTACTAGAATGTGTTTAGGTGTCAAGTAGATGAGGGATAGGATGTAACAGTTGAGTTCAAGTGTGTAAATTTGATTGGCTTGAGAGCCACCCTGGAGACTGGTGGAACTTATTTCTGTCTGAAAATGTGCTGGAGGCATGACCTTGGGTACTGTTTCTTGTTTCTCATCTCTTCCTCTCTGGCATTGTTCCACTGCTTTTCTCTTCAGACATGATGCACTAACAGGACTGAGATGTACTAAGCAGACGATGGACTGAATTCCCTCAGGACATAAGCCAAAGTAAGTCTCTTCTCCTGTAAATTGTGAGTGTCAGGGATTGTACCTAGCAGTGTGAAAACTAACTAATATATGAAGTGGTATCTTGGTTTACAAACTTAATTCTTTCCAAAATTCTGGTGATAAACAAAATTGGATGAGAATCAAATCAAATTTAATGGTTAAGTTTCATGTTGATTTTATGGGAAAATTTGGTTTTCCTCCAATTTGTTTTGAGACCAGAACTGTGGAAAGAATTAAGTTCATTAACCAAGGTACCAATATATCTATATATATATATATATTTTTTTTTTTTCTTATTGACTCTATTCCTCTGGAAAACCCTAACAAAACTGTAAAAACATTCTCAGTCACTGAACTAGGCTCCTATCCCTTCAAAACATAATTTTAAACAAACCATATCTGGGACTAAATCATTAAACCCATTTTTTAAACAGTAAATGAATGTTACACTGGATTTATAAAAATAAATGAGAATAATTTATATAAAGGATAATTCTGAGACATTATATACATAAAAATAAAGAATAAATAGAATGTGAGATAAATATATTTATTATATAAGTAGTACACAGACATCTGTATTTTTACAAAATTCTATGGGCAAGTCTAATTCACATCTTCAATGGAGAACCAGTGACTTTGAAGATAGATTTAAATTAGGGCTATAAAAGTTTTACCAATATTTCTGTAATTATTGAAATTGTGGCCAAAAATGTTCTACTGTTGCTATTTAATAACTTCAAGTAAATTATAGCAATAAAAATGTTTTTAAAAATCAAATGCACTATTTCATTGTACCTTAAAATACTAGTTCTTTCAGCATGAAATATATTATTATGGGCAGTGAGTATATTGATCATTCAGTCTTTGTTATTCACTAATTCTATATTTATTAATTTAACTATTTCCTAAAATTCATTCATAACTCCCAAATCAATATTCATGAGTGTAACAGATTCTCGGCAGAGGTGAAACAAGGTAACACTTGTTCCTCTTTCTTCCCCTGTTCTTATATACTAAATAAATGGGAATTTTCAAGTTCAATTTAAGGTGTAATTTGTACCTATTAGATAAAATATACTAAATTTGTCCTTAGTTGAGAGTCAGTGGTCAAATAATTGGTTTCAATCCCAATTGTCACTAGTAGCTAAGTCTTGAGATGGATACTTAACAATCAGAACTTCATTATCATCAGCTGTAAAATGCATATGAAAATGCCTCTAATTCAAATAATTACTGAGGTGACATAAGAGCTAATTTATTTCTGTACTTGAATTTCACATCTTGCCATTATGAATACTCAGATAAATGGAAGCTCTTATTATTTTAGTATTTATTTTAGGTAGTTAAAGAAAAGTAATGATCAAAATATTAAATGATCAAATATTGGTATGCTTTGTTGAAATCAACTATTTTTCCAGAGAAAGCTGTTTTGAGCCACTAATTTAACAAAAGTATTTATTTTCATAGAAGGCCTATTTCAATTATTTTTTAAATTTAGTTTCACTGAAGCCCTTGGAGTTATCAAAAATTTCCCAATACTTTTTTGATGTCTACTGTCAAATATTTAGGATACTTTAATTTTACATGCAAGTTTGTCTTTAAATTATTGCCCCGAGGTTCTCAATGAATAGATAGTAACAGCCCATTTCCCCATAGCCAAGTAGGTTTCCCTAATAGCATATGTAATTTCTGTGGATCAGATGTTGTATCCTATTTATTTACTACTGAATATACAGACCAGTAAAACTTTTTCTAGTAGTATACCCTCTTTTGGGGAAAACTTTTAGAATTAACATTCACTCTTGGGGGGAACCCTAATTTATTATTTCAGCTACCTTAGGTAACTAAACAAGATCAAATTTCTGCATGCATAGGAGAATGAATGCATGAGATGAAGGATACAGAAATATCTCACTTCAAAACAATATTATTCTGTACAAAGGATACAGCTCAGTGACACAGAGCCCGCCTGGCAAGCACCAGGTCCTGAGTTTGATTCCCGGTTCCCAGTAACAAAAAAACCAAACCAAACCAAACAAACATTATTCTCAGAGAGTTCTTTAAATTAAAACACATTTTTGTATTTGTATATATTAACCTAAAAGGGATTAGAAGTTCAGAGTCTTAAAAGGAGTCTTGGAGTGTAACTGAGTAGTGTAGTGTTTACTTGGCAAGTGTGAAGCCCAGCACTGAAAACAAAATTCAGATGTAGAAGCTGCCGATGATGGAAGAACATAAAGGGAAGATGAATATATTTAAAGGATGATATAGTGCCTATAAAGGGCAGATCTCAGTAATTCAAGAAACTGTTGTTTCCAACTAGGTCTGCCTGCCATATTGGCTAGGTATAGTGGGAAGCCGGGAGATGTCTTTCTCACTGAGTTACTAAGACCCAGCTCCACAGTGGGTATAGAGTCTGGGGTCTTAAAATGTAGACAGATTGTAGAGGAAGGACAGACATTAACCCACGTGCCATCTGGGAAGAATATTTAGGTTGAAGAAAATAATTGATCTGAAGAGAGATTTCCAAAGTCATACAAACAAACAAAACAAAAACAGTAAAGGAACAATTAGCCACTTGGAAACATCAAGGTCTTCAGATTCCAAGGAATCTGGTGAAGAGGATTATTGAAGCTGAGACTTGGAGCAACTAGCTTAAGAGTTAGAGCAATTTGTCTTCTAGATTCTTTAAAATCTGAGTTATTTTTAGTGCTGAGCTACATTGTCTGGTGGAAGTAGGGGATACATCTTTCATTTAATAGTCAGTAAATCTTTATGGAATAGGTTAATATCTGCCACACAATTTACTTGCTATTAGTGATACAATGCCAACTACATTCAGAATCAATTCCTGTTCTCATAAAGCTTTCAAAAGAATAAAAGATATTCTCAGAATAATATACATTTATGTACTAAACTGTACAGAATGAAAATTCTACTTTTTATAGTAGGTAATAAAGAAACGTGAAGTATATTGCAGTGATGATGCTGGTGTTGTGGAGGCAGAAATCAAGAGGCTTGCCCAAGGAAGTGATCTTTGTAAAATTTTCTTTTTTCTTTTTGCTGATAAGCAGTATTACAAAGGAAGTTCAAGAGCACAAAAGCTGGATGGGGAGGAATGCAGAAGTGCTTAGTAAGTGAAAGATAGACAGTAGGACTGTAATATGGAAATCCAAATGAGAAGAGTTGTAAAAAAGCAAAGGAAGAAGAGATCAAAGCACATAGACTCTTACGGGCCATTGGAACTGTTCTGGGTTTCTATCCTAAGCACAATGGATAAACACTGAAAATATTTAAACTAACAGTGAAGTATCATATCAGTAGTTTAAAAGCAGGCATTTTGGTAACTGTGCTGACAGAGTTGTGGTGCCATATGGTGGTTAATTTTATTAGTTCTCTTGACCAAGCCAAGCCATATGGAGATAACTGCTTAAACATTGTACCATGAGGGTGCCCATGCCTCCCTGTGTGTGCTTTTATACAAGATTATCATTGCATTAGTAGGTAGAATAAGGCAGATTGCTTCTTTGATATGGGCAATGCTCATCAAATCCATTGAAGGCTTGAATTGAACAAAAGACTGAATAAGAGAGAAACTGGTCTCTCTTATATGAAATACCAAGTGCATATGTATAAAAGGTAGATCTGGCCTATAGATAAAAATTTGTATTTTCTCTGTAGATGTCATTTGAACCCATAGATTTGAATGTACTTTCTTAGCAAGAGACTATAGAATTAGGAGAAAAGAACACTAAGATTGAGCTTTGAAAATGTTTCCCATTTAATAATGGAATAATTTGTGGTTGAAATCTAGTATGTCCCTTAAAAGTCTCACGTGTTCAAAAGTAGGACTTTTGGAAGGTTATTGGATTATGTAGGCTCTGTACTCAGTAGAGGATTAATCCATCAATGAATTCATAGGTGAATGTGCTGTTAGAAGGTAGGGCCTGGTTAGAAAAGGATGGTCACTGGGGACTTGACCTAGAAGGGTTGATCTCTGGTCCTGGATCCATTCTTCTCTCTTTATTCTTCCTGACCACCATGGAATATCAACCTCTACCATGCTGTTCTACCTTCCTGTTTCTGTGTTGGAACCAGCTGACCATGCACTGAAACGATGAAGCAAAGTAAACTTCTCCTGCTTTAAATTGCTGATGTGAGGTATTTTGTCCCAACAATGGGAAAGTGAGTAAAACAGAAGATAATCTGTGAAAAGAAAATGAGTCGACAGAGACATGAGAAAGATAAGCAAACTGTGGTACCGCGAAAGACAAGAGAAAGTTGTTTTGGATAAGGACAGAATATTAATGGAACCAAACATGATGAAAAGTTAGCAAATACAGGATTTATTTTTTATATGAAGGTTACTGTTACACTTATATTGAACTTAGCAAGGACTAGTTCTATTTTTATTTTCCTGAAGGTAGATGCCAACTTTTTGAAGGTTTCTGAGACAGAGGAAAATGTTAGTCAGAAGTGGGTAGAGTGTTAGGGTTATATGACAAAAGGGATATAGGCTACAAAAAAGTTACTAAAATTTAAGCTAGAAAAAATGCAAATACATTTAAACATGAAAAGCAAAAGTGTTTTTGAGGAGAAGAGTGTGACTAAGAATAGCAATTTTCTTGGAATGTTTTTGGGAAATTATTTAGAATCAGAGCCAGATTGTAACATGCTATTAAATGATGACGAGGCATGGGCTCCTGCGTTAGCTTTAGGGTACTGTCACAGAATACCTGAGATAAATAAACTTTCAGGTAAAAGAAGTTTACTTTGGTTTGATGTTTCAGTCTGTGGTTGATTAGCTCTGTATTTGGGGGGGCTTGTGGTGAAGAAATATGTCATCATGAGAACTTATGGCACAGAAAGTTACTTATCTTGTAGCCAGAATGCAAAGGGAAAGAAAGGAAGAGAAGGGAACAGTGTTCATGTAACTCCTTCAAGGGCAAGCCCTGGTATGTAATCCATTGTCCTTCCAGTAGGCCCTATTTACTAAAGGTTATACCACCTCCCAGTTGCATACAGCCTTTAAAATAGATGCCTTTGGGGGACACACATCCCAACCATGGCAAGCATTTTATTTATTGTATGTGTGATCTTTCTGGTAAGCTTTTAAAAATTTTAATGTTATTTCCTTTCTTATTATTGATCAATATATATTAATTATTTGCATTCATAATTTTGAATGATTAATTTTAAAGAGACTCTTCTAATTAGTTAGGTATAAAGTTGTATATATGCAAGCTCTACTCCTTTTTGAAACTGAATTTTTTTTTATTAACCCAGTCATGTGTTTTTCACAAAACTGACTAAAATAGCAGTTTACAGTCTGAACAGGTTTCCTCTGCCATGATTTCTAGAATCTACCTTCCTCATTCTAATGGTTTGTTATTTTTGCTTGGGTTACCTTCCCCTTAAGTAGAACTAAGTACAGTATTTTACAGGAATTCTCCAGAGAACAGTTTACCTGGAAGTTTTCTTTAACATACAATGACAATTCTGTGAGCTCAGCCAGAGCTTTGAAAGTTAAAGATGTAGAGCCCCAGCTCAGTAGTTTCAGAAGCAAAGGATCCATATACTGTCATGATTTGCTGGTACCTAAGCAGCAGGAGGGATGGAAAGAGAAAAAAAATCTCTGAATGGGTCCATCAGGCAGGGAGGAGGAACCTGTAAACCTGAACCAAAATGCTGGTTGATGTTTTCAAACTGAAACGGCAGCAGAGTGTCTGCTCTATCATTGAGATCCACTATTTTATTTATAAATTCAGATACTCATACTGAAGACTAAACTCAGTGATCTGCAGAGCAATGCCAGCAAGTTCTTTAGTCTTCTATGCATGAGACAACACAATATTTCCAGACAAATCAGCTATAGAAAAGGAAGACTGCTTGTATCTGTAAGTGCCTTTCAGAATTGAAAAAAATTCTTCCATGGAAGCAATAGTCGGGAATGGTCACAGAATCTTCTGTGTTAGTCAGATTTTTCTGTCCCTGAAACACAACATACCTCATGTTTTCAGGAAATCTAGTTCATGGTCAGCTGGTTCCAAGGCAGAAACATGACAGCATGGTGTGGGCGAGCAAAGCTGCTTATTTCATGGTGACTTGGAAGCAGAGCACGAAACATGGTCAGAAAGGAAATGAGCCAGGGACCTTATACATATAGTATCCAAGGTCATATTTCCATGACCCACTCAGGCACGTCCAGAAGTGCGCATTATCACTCTGTTAGGGACTTCTTAATCCAGTGAAATTGACATAGGAGGATTGACAGTCACACCCTCCATGTCTACTTACCTCTCTGAAATGTCCTTTTTCCCATTCCTTATTCAGTGGAGGTATTTTCAGATCTTTACTACATCCTGTCAAGAAAGAGAAGGAAAGGAAGTGTGTTTGCATGAGAATTGTCACTTTGGAATGTTATGATACCTATTAAAAATGATTAAATATTCAAAGACACAGTTTTTTGTTTTCTAAAAATATTTTTTTTAAATAGAAGGAAGGAGCCATTATTGTGAAATGTCTAGGAAGGCAAACAACAATGTATTTAAATGTATGCATCAAATGGGCAATGAGTTCGCATCCCAAGTCTCTCTATAACCTCTTTACCTAACTGTCTATCAGAATTGAGACTTCTGTAAGTGTCACAGTGTCAGCAAATGCATGACGCTTTTTGTTCTATGACCCTCCCTTGCCACGCTGTTCTCTCAGTCATATTCTTTCTTGTGTTGTTCAATATCTCTAACTTCTCATGACCTCTTGGGTGTAGTTTTGTCACACAGTAAGTATTGAAGACACTGACAAGTAAATGTAAATTTTAAATCGCGTTAAATATCTAATGAAGACTATTACCACATCACATGCTTTTATCATATTTTAAATTACTCACTGAACATGTTATTTAGTAATAGAATCCTAAAATGAATATTTTTTTCTCCCTCTAAGGTGTATATGCATATGGAATGTCAAAATAGTACACAAATGTGAACACACATGCTAAATTTTAAAATATTTTATAGACAATTTCTTTAGTTAATAGTGTTCATTGATTTTTTTTGCGGCACTGGGGAGGAAATGTCAGATAAGTTAGTAAGAATACTTTTAAAAAATTAGATTTATGACTTCATGCAATTAAAACTAAAAGTATTAATCTGGATATACTTAGATCTAGGTAATTAAATTGTGTCATTCACAGTTTGATTTGGCTAGTATCTAGATGTTCCCCCAAAGCCTCATGAACTCATATGTTGGGTTTTTGGGAGATGGCTCAATCTTGGCATGTGATACTGAGATTAAGAGTGTGTGGCATTAAATTAGTGTACTGATTGGAATTAGTATAATTCTGGAGGTGGGTAATGAAAGCCTTATGCTGGGTGTGGATGGCACCAATCAATAGGTTTATAACCTGGATGAAATGCAAAGAGAGCAAGGGAAAGAAAGCTAGCTACTACTGCTGCTTCACTGCCTCCTGCGTGCTCTTCTATAAATTGTTTCTCTTCTGAGACACCCTCGCCATGCTGCTCTGCATCAGAGGCAGCCAGCTATGGACTGAAACTTCTACAAACTGTAAGCTGTAATGAGCCTCTCCTCTTTTATCTTAGGGGTTTTGGGAATTTTGTCTCAACAATGAGAAAGTAACAAAGACACAGCTCCTCCTGAATTGCTCTGTCTTCTCTCTTTTTGTTTTCCTCTCAATCTATCCCTTCTTATGTTGCCTTTTTTTTCTGTTGATTTTGCTTTTCCTGGAGATTTTTTTTTTTCTTCAATGATATGATACTACAAACATTTGTTTTGGGAATTATGAAAATTTTCTAGCCGACTTGATATTGTATTTTAAGGATAATTTGTCTAAAATTGCATCATGATAATTTCTTTGGGCCACTAAATATTTGGTCAAAATTTCTTTATTGTACCAATGTTATAGTAAATTACTTAATGAATTTAAAGCATTGAGAAAAGTATTCCTTACTCTAGGAGTATTACTTTTAATGTAAAATATACTGACTTCTTTTTGACTTATTCTTGACGTAGCCATTTTTTTTTCCAATGAGAAAATTTAAGAAGAATATAGAGGATGCAGAGTAATAATATGCTCTTCTTTGTATATGAAAATGACAGTCTTGACCTGCCATTAGCTGGGGCACTCACAGCTATGATAGATTTTTCAAGATCCATCTGCCTTTCCTTCCAGGCACACCAGGCTTCTCAGGACGAAAGACATAATCAGTGGCCTCGGAACACAGCAACGCTAATGAGGATGACCCTGACCCCATGAGAATAGTGTTCTGACCCTCTGACCCAAATAAAAATAGAAAAGCTTGAATGGTACATTTAAGAATAACTTTAGGATTTGTTCTATGAGTGTAAAGATAAATGAGTAAATAAATTCAACTTACAAGTAGAAACACTTAGATTATTACATGATATTTGAAACATAAAACTTAAACTGAACACTATTACACTGGTAAATTGGACTACATTATCATTCCTTTTAACTAACATCAGAATTAACTTCCCTTTAATGTTACCTCAGTAATAAGATCAAAATCTTATTATGATAATTAAAGCTACTCAAATGCTTTATATCTTTTTCTTTTTAAGAGATGCATTTATTATCTATTTATTAGGTCTTTTTGAATCATACACTGAAATTGTACAGTTTTTAGAAATTTTGAAGTAGCATTTTCATCGGGCAATGTATATTTAGATTATAATTGAGTAGAATCAAAGAATTTTAGCAAAGTGTATGGTATGAAAAAGACCTTCTTCAATGTGTAATTAGACATGTACCATGTATCTTATCTCTATTAGCACTGATAATTCTGAGTTACTGTCTTGAGTCTTTATTACTACCATGCTTATATGATAAGTTAATTACCTATGGATAGTGTGGGGAAGCTCTACTAATAGAAATTTAAAATGCACTATTGCTACATATTAATTATACAAAAACATGTAGAAAGAAACTATTGTTCATTTTTACTTTTTTACTTAATTATGAGACAGAGTTCATTTTCACAATAAATCATCAGCATTTATATGCAATCCATTTGTTGGTAATTGACATAAGAAAAGAAACTATGAACTAGTCAGAATGAAAGAAAGGAATAAAGCAACTACATTGATGAGTCTTGTTTGAACCAATCTATTATTTTATAGATTGCCCCCAATCTATAAAATCAGCTATCAGTTATCAACACTAATTGTATAACAGTGTATGATTGCAAAGCACTTTTTTGATCATAGGCATCCAATTTCAGATAAGACATAAAATCAGAGACTTGGTGCTTTCTGGAAGAGTGGAGGCACTAATTCCAGTGTCCTGGCCAAATTTCAATTTGGGTAATTGCATTCTGCTTCCTTTAAAGGCCCCTGGTTGGTTCAGTTCGATGAGGAGCTCATACTTCCTGCCTGAATAGTTCCAGAATGTGGTTGTGCTCTGGGAAATGGTTGCTGGTTTTATTCTTAGATGAACGAATGTCGACACTACCACACATATACACAAATATATGAATAGTGAATTTGGATCTCCATATGAAAGACATGCTTTTGCACACATCCACAATTTCATGCAACTGGAATCCCACTGTATCACTGATACCATGGAAATAGGTTCCCTTCTTGTCACTACACAAAAGTATTCCAACTATTGAAGACGATAGTGATTACATGATTTTTAAGATTCAATGCCATGCTAACTAAATCCATACTACATAAAATGAAAAAAAATTGCAATTTATTAGAAGTGAAGAAATAGTATGTTGTTCGCTCCATCTTGTGGCTCTTGAGACAGTCCGACTGATAAACATATTGTTCTGGCTTACATTAAGAAAGCTTCAACACATGTGCAGCAATTTTTAAAGGAGATTTCCTGTAACCTCTAACTACTCCAGGTTACTACTCACAATAAGAAGAGTGGAATTTCAGAAGTCTCCCTAAAGAGAGTAATAGCAAGATTTAGTTCCTAGTGGATTACAGCCCACATTATGAAACTACTGCACATTTGGCACAATTATGCACCACTGGCAGCCTTTTCTCAAAGGAAGCCTCATGTTAAATGAACACTTAGAATCATTTTGGAACTCATGCATCTTGCAGCTAACACTGTGCTAAGTTAAGCAGCTAACACCATGCCCATCTGGTAGAAAGAATATCAGGGTTGCAATATCATCAGTCCTTTCCCCCTTAAAAGCTTTGATTTCATTAAACGTGACCTGTCAGCGTGCTTTAGAAAATGAGACTCCATAAAATGTGCTGAATAGAACACAGGGACATTAAGTACATAATTTACTGTCTTTTCCAATGTTGTTTTTAAGATTTCCCAGGATCATGCATTTTGGTTGTTTTTCGCATTTGATGTCCTAAGAATGTGGAAGATAGTAGTACTACAGGGCTGAAAAAGGCACTTTTGCAGGATGTACTGGCCACTACTGTCCAGCGTTCATTTGGGAAGTTAGGCTATCAGAAGAGAATTTGAAAACATTTCAAACAAAATTCAGGCTTCCGTTCTCCTCCAGAACTAAACATTTGGGAACCTGAATTTCAAAGATGAAACAAGTTTATTGCATACTGTCACTACTTTTACCACACAAAGATGCTTTAAAAATTCTGCCACAAAATTTTACCCAAAAATGTAATTACAGGACCACATGTCATGAATTCTAGCCCTAGTCACCTCAGAGTAATACTTGTTTGGAACATAATCCAAAATGTGAATCAAGCAAATAAGCCTCCTGCAAAGAAAACCAATTAGGCAAAGTTCAAATTGACTACTACTTATCAAAAAGCCTCTAGAGCTAATGCTCAGAGTTGATTCATTTAACTTGCTTTTTGAAATGATTTATTTTTACTTAACTCACAGTGCCCCGAACTTAGTTACCCAACTTGTAAGTCAAATATAGAAAGCCCGACAGGGGCCACCGGCAAACAAGTGTATGAGTATTAAGGGAAAGTGATAACTTTCAAAACTTCAAACCTGCAGCAGTGGTTCTCACTTCCTGATGACTGGTGATGTTCAGCAATTTCCACATGCCCATTGGCCATTTCTATGGCTATCTTTATGAAATGCTTATTTAGCACTGCTGCCCATTTTAAATTTGAGTTATTTGGCTACTTTGCTAATGAACTGCTTGAGTTTCTCATATGGGCTGGATATCAACCCTTCATCAAATATATAGTTTGGTTATATTTTCTGCCATTTTGTATGTTGTCTCTTCAAGTGTGTTTATTGTTTCCTTTACTGTGCAGAATATTTTTTACTTTGATGTAGTCACATTTATGTATTACTACTTTTATTTTCTGCACTTCTGGTGTTCTGTTTTAAAACAGCCTGCTCATTCCAATCAATATTAATATTGAGTTCCACTAAATTGCAAAAACAAACTTTTGATTTTAGAAATTAAAAATAAGAATATGTGTCACTATCATCTCAACTTACTAGGGGGCTGAGGTAGAAGAACTGCAACTTCAAGCCAAGTCTTGGAAACACAGGGATTTAACAAGACCTCGTCTCAAAATAAAAAATAAAAAGAAAAAAAGGGCTGTGGCTGTGGATGTAGTTCAATACAAAGGCCTTTGCTTTTATCTCTAGCACCACAAATAATAATAGCAATTTTAACTATAAACAAAAGGAAAAACAAAAAAGAAAACATACTGAAAACAAAATAGGTAAATTAAAATTTATATTTACATAAAATCAATCTGAATGTCAAGTGAAATATTGAAAAGTTCAATTCAGTAGCAAAAAAATGATATGAAAATGCTCCCTTGAGACTACTGTATTGCACATATTGGCAAATCCCAGTGTTGGATAAACTATGATAACATTATACCTTTCTTGCATTGCTCTTTGCAGAAATTGGTGAAAATGTTCTACAATCTAAAGAATGTTTGATAGTATGTAAGAAAAGCTGCAAAATGGCACACTTATTCAAATTCCACTATGTATTCCACTACATATTCCAGAATATATTTCACTGTACAGAATATATTCTAAGGAAATAATCAGAAATGAAATGCTTTATATGCTGGATTTTATAATAGTTTAAGTTATAAATGGTATGATTGTACAAACTAACAATAGTACTGTGGTTTAGACCCAGTATTATATATAATATTATGCGGTCATTACAAACTGTTGTAAAGACTGAATAAACTATTAAGCAACAAATTCCCAAGAGGCAGAATAAAGGTCAAAAGAAGAAAAAACGGGACACCATTCCAAAATACGCATGAAAGAAAAACAGCAATGAAATGTAACAAAATAATTGAGGGTGTGATACTTTTAAAGCATCTTCATTTTCTTATTTAATTTACTCTATGTTATAAGCTTTAATAGAGATTTTATATTTGTAAATGAGGAAAAAAGTTTAAATATTAGGATCAAAAACATATTGGAATAAAACACTCAAGATAAAAATTCTACATTTTCCCCTGCAAACACTTGATTTACAGATTAAATTATCATTTAAGTGAATTGAAACTTGCTCAGCTGTGATAATTGAAACTATGACTCTAGCATCCAAAGTCAAATTAACAATTTGAAGGACAAGGGACCTGACTAGAATAAGAAATAAAAAGGGCATTCAGCTTATAAATTTCCACTAGTAGTAAGAGATCTGACTTTTAGTGAAAAGGAATATCTCAAAACTGCTGAATTAGAAGGTTGCCTGAGTAGAAGTCAGGGTTTGAGAACATTAATTTTGTTCCAGTTGCCAAAACAACCATTTCTTTCACTGTCTGCTCAGATGGTGGTTCGGTTGTAACCAGCCTTTTAGGATGTCTGCACCACTTACCCACCGTACCTACCTCCAGACCCCATTGGGAGAGGAACAAACCAAATAGAAGCAGCAAAGATATCAACTACTGATAAGTATATTTAACTCTAATCTTAACAAATTACAATGTGGCAGAATATTGACATTTACCATCATGTCAATATTAAATAAGAGCATTCTGAATTTTATGTACATAAAATAGAAATTTTGACTTCTGCCTATATATATAATATATATATATAATATATATGTACACATTTGTGTATGTATGTGGAAAATTAATTTCATACATTTTAAAATCAATTATTATTTAAGGTAAACATGTTTTAAATTTCCAAATTGTCTTTTAAGTGAGCATTAGTTTAAAATGTTCCAAACATTTTTACACCTTATGACCAACTAAGAAAACTTGAATTTAAAAATTTTAGAAATTTGAAGCCCAATGCAGTACTCTCATGCTATGGCTTGAATTACATCAAAGTGTATTTTTCCATTGCAAGTGTTCTCTTTTGTTTCCAAAATATATATTTCTAGGCAAAAAGTTGTAATTTTTTTGTCTCACTTATGAGATATTGTGTGTGTTTTCCAAGATATTATAGAATGAACAGAAAAATACATTTGCATATAAATGCTGAACTTTGATGTGAGTTAGATTTAATCAAATGCTAGTTTGAATTTCAGTTATATAATACCTTAGCCTCATTGGCATTTATAGAAGCCTAAAACTTTGCACCTTTTTATTTATCTAACTTTATCAGAAAGGGAATGATAAAGCATTTAGAGACTATTTTTTATTTATATAGATAATAGTGAAGAATGAGGTTTTTGCCTGTAGAAAAATGACATACTTCATATCATACCCTAGAATTAAATATATTTACCTATCCAAAGACACTTGGTCCAAGGATAATCCTGCTCTATCTGAAATATATCACTTGGGCAAAAGTAAATTTCCACTGTGGGCAACTTGTTCAACTTTCCAAACCACTCATTCAGAAAAGTCATTCCTTCAATAAGACAGGAAGTAAATGGTGGGGAGTAGGAGAGATAAACCAGTGATATTAGACTAGTTGACACTCTGCTGCACGGAGAAGAACATTATGAGTGAAAACAGTTTTCCATTTTGGTTGAATAAACCTGTGAATATTTTTGCTTTTTCTGTGTCTCAGTTTTATTATAGAAATAAGGCAGGGCATGGTGGCACATGCCTATAATCTCAGCACTCAAGAGACTAAGGCAGGAGGACTGCTGTGAGTTCGAGGTCAGCTTGGACTACAAAGTGAGTTCAAGGTAGCCTGAACTGCATGGTGAAATCCTGTCACAAAAAGACAAAAAAAAAAAAAAAAAAAAAAAAAAAAAAAAAAAAAAAAAAAAAAAAAAAAAAAA
>RJWM01016848.1:0-22024 GCA_004363535.1 Dasyprocta punctata | reverse complement strand
TATGTAATGTAATATATGAATGTAATATATGATCTCTATCACAAACAATGAGTAAAAAATGATTCTTAAGTGTGTTTCATTAAAATTAGTTTCAATAATGTGTGGTCACGAAATATTTTATATGTTTAAATTCTTAAAATTCACTACAGTAAAAGACACACTGCCATTAATCTCCTTCAAAATGCTCCCCCCAACTTGGTACACACTTCTTTCTTTCCACTCTCTGAAGCAGTTTTGGAAGTCCTATTTTGTGAATGTCTTTAGTTGTGGAGTCCTGATTGCTTCAATGTGCAGAAAAAGTTCAAAATGTTTATGGAAAGTCCTCTCAAATAAAAATATTACAGTGTGTTCTCATCTACCTCATATTAACCAGATCTGGAACCAGGTACTGTCTGCCTCTTCCCCAAAGTCAAAAAGATCATGAAAACTAAATGTTAGAAATTGACTTGGGACATCAAGGAAACGATGACAGACAGCAGAACTAAAGACACTCATGAGAATGAACATCCATAACTGCTTTAGAAAATGATAAGGATTGTGGGGTAGGCATGTTCAAAGTGAGGGAAAATATTTTCAGAGTGACTGCAGTGTGTCTTTTACTGCAATAATTTTGAAATTTTAATCATTCACCAATTCACCACATTTTGTGATAACACCTTCATGTGCTCATTTGCGCGCGCGCGCGCGCGTGTGTGTGTGTGTGTGTGTGTGTAGTTTAAGGGGATTTTAAACCAGTCATTGTGAAGCACACCTGTAATCCCAGGACTCTGGGAAGCTAAAGCAGGGGGATTGCAAGTCTGAGACCAACCCATGCAATTTAGCCACAGTGAAACCCTGTCTCAAAATAAAACACACAAAATACACCTCAGTGGGAAGAGCCTGTGTTCAATCTTCACTACCAGCAGAAAAAAAGTGATTTCAACTGAAGTAGAAACATAGAATACACTGGGTCTTTAAGTGGAGTCTCATGATTGTGAAGTACTCTATTACTGATACAGAGGATCTACTCTCTCTGTATGTTAATTTTAGTACATACTCATGTAAACATCTGTTACTGAAAGGTAAGCAGAAAAACAGAAACATTCTAAAAAGCATTTTTGTGGTTAAATAGATTTAAAAATTGATAAAATAGAATCCTTATTGAAAGCAAAAATGATGGTAGAGATTTAGAAAGATTTTTTTATGCAACAATTGTGAAGGATTCTAGATCCTGTATGAAATGCATAATGTATATTAACCTTATAGAACCCATGAAGTCTGTTTTCTAAGAGATTTTCTTTTTAATCCTCCCCTTTTACTGTACTATGTGTTCATCAGCATTGATTTAACACAACATCATCTAAGGGATGTGATAAGCTTGTGTTTATGTCTGTCAAGGGACCGAGAAGATGAAAAGTAGACCTCACCAAAAGATGTAATTTTAGGTTGGTGATACCCTCACATTTTTCTTAATTATTTCTGACATTTTATCTATTTCACCATGAGCTTCCTTGGAGGATACAGATGAAGAAAAAAATGCTTTTCGTGACCTAGAAGAAGAAATACATCTTCTCTTAATAAATCCCACCTGAAATCATATAGGGGAAGGAAAGAAGGAATAACAGTTAACATTTATCATTTGGACTGTTTGATTTGCTAAACTCTTCTAGGAAACTGAAAGACAGTTTCTTTTCACCATGAAGATTTGAGATAAAATGTGAGGGCCTGAGAAAAAGACTTTTGGATAACTACACAGGGATCTATTCAATGGAAGACTGAAATGTGAACTGGTACTCATCTTAAACCATGTTGTTAATTGGTATGGCATCTGGCACATAGTAGGTATCCAGTAAGTTTGTCTCCAAACACATAGTTTGTATTTCATATTGCATTAAGTAAGATACCATTACTCTTTTCAGAAGTGTGTGAAACCAGAACATCAAACACAAACTATACATGAAATTTAAAAAGAGACTCTTTCTTCACATATCATAGATGTATGTGCCTAGTGCCAAAACCACATTTTGTGATATGCAATAAATGACGGTGTTGAAACAAGATTCTAAAAATTAAAAGTGTGAAGGGCATATTAACTATTTCTTGTTTTTGCCATGCTGGTACCAAATCCAGGTCCATGCACTTGCTAGGTGAGTACTCTATTATTGAAGCACAACCACAGCCCAATCAAGGAAATATAAAGAGGCACAGACAAAAATCTACATGTTATAGATGATCTGTGTTTGTTTTCCTCCACTTGAGAGGGTATAAAAGGAGTAATAACCTCTTTAAAGATTGCCCTAGTAAAGTGTACTTCTTGATATTAATTCTTTCTTGTAGTTCCCTCTTACATTGAATCTGATCCAATATAATCAATACAATGAAGCTGAAATGAGTTTGAGGGTCTTCTAAATACAGGTTATATGAAGCTTACCAGATTCCTCCTTACTCCCTTAGAGGAAATCTTGGAGAGGTCAACCACTGCACTTAAAGAGTGACTATTCTGAGACTGCCATCTTGTTAAGTCCAAGTTAACCCCATAGCAAAACTGCATCAAGAGAGATACCCAGTCTGTCTCTGAGCATTCTAGCCTACTTAGCTGAAGCATCAGACATTTGGCAAAAGAAGTCATGTAGCTTAGAAATGCAGCCCAGTAAAGCCTTCAGATCATTCCATTCCAAGCTGCCATCTGTCCATTAATATATGAGAGAGAGATTCAAAGCAAAAACCATATATCTGAGCTTATTCAATTTATATAAATGATTTTGGGACAGATTGTTAAGTCACAATACAAATAAGAATGATTTCTCATGAAGTCATCAGACTGTACTAGACTTCAAATGTGTTCAAGAATTGCCATTTATTTGCTAGAATTAAATTTAACATATTAAATTAGATAAAATATATGGATAGTCATTGTTATGTTTAGAATTCATTATAAAACTTTCCACTGAGACTTGGAGGGGGAGGATGGATGTTTAAGAGGTAGTTACAGAAATTTCAATTACCAGGAGTGAAAACGTACTCACAACCATGTTCATCAAATCCAGCTACACTTGAAGGTAAATTGATTAGCATGTTGCTTTGTGATACAGTGTGTGCTTAGTATAGGTGAAGCCATGGGTTCAATTCCCAGTATTAAAAAAGATTAATTTTATCTTTTCCATTTAATTGTTTAAATTAGTTTATTCTCAATATTTATTTTAAATTGTAATTATAATTCATTACAATTATTTATTTTGTTGCTCAGTTCATTGCAGTTTCGACCATTTGAGACACTTTCAGATTGTTTTCTGTCTCTTTTATATGTTCTTCTAAAATGTTATGCTTAGCATGGTGCTCTAAAATATGTATATATTGTAGAATGTCTGAATTGAACTAATTAATACATGCATTACATTGAATACTTTCTGTTTTCGATAGTGAGACTACCACTGTATCATCAATTTTCAAGAAAATGAAGGCAGTATTGCTAATGATAGTCCTGTATTGTACAATGAATCTATTGAACCTATCTCTACTATTGTACTAAAATTTTATGTTCGTTCACCAATACATCCTACTATCTTTGGTAAACAACATTTTGTTCTCTACTTTTATGATCTCAGGTTTTAGGCAAATCAAAATGCTCCAGGATGACAAATTCCTTGATTCACCCTTAGAAATAGCCTTTTCTCTAAGGAGACAGAGTTCTCATCACTAGAGAAAGGAATTTAGAAGTGAAGCTCTGAGAGCTGAGCGTGCACATTGCTACTACTTTATTTTAGTGTGTGTGTGTGTGTGTGTGTGTGTGTATGTGTGTGTTAGTTATTGGGAACTGAGCCCAGTTTCTTGTGTATGCTTGGCAAGTGCTCTACCACAGAGCTACATCTTCAAACTTTTAAAATTTTATTTTGAGGCAGGCTCTTGCTAAGTTGTTCAGACTGGACTTCAGTTTGGGATCCTTCTGCCAGGATTACAGGTATACACCACTAGGTTTGCCTTATTTATTTTATTTTTAATCTGGGGTGACTATCTTTGTCTTAGAAATGGAGGACGTTTTTTATTTCAATGTAATTGGTATTACAATGGTATTTGAATGTTTACTTTAATGTTTGCATTGTTTTTGTTCAACTTCTTTTGTTTCTTTCATTTCTTGTATTATTTTCCTTTGGTTGAATGTCTGATTATTTTACATCTACTTATTAGCATGTATGACACATACTTATTATGGAATTGTAGTGTTTAATT
The DNA here is from genome assembly GCA_004363535.1 of Dasyprocta punctata. Taxonomy (NCBI): domain Eukaryota; kingdom Metazoa; phylum Chordata; class Mammalia; order Rodentia; family Dasyproctidae; genus Dasyprocta; species Dasyprocta punctata. Next base: position 17,818 of record RJWM01016848.1, on the reverse strand, counting down.
ATGGTTTAAGCATTTGTTCTTAAATTTGAAAATCCATATATTTACCCTCTTTCTGGACAGCATAAAAAAGTTGTAACACTTTTGTTTCTCTTTCTCCCAACTTACATGCTATCCTTTTGATTTGTTTTAACAGAGTCCGTAATCTCTATCCTTTAAATAGTAGGAAGAAACAATATAGCAGTATAGTCAAAATGGTCATACTTCCAAAACTGTTATACAGATTCAATGCAATCCCAATCAAAATACCAATAACATATCTTACAGAATTAGAGAAAACAATCCTAAAATTCATCTGGAACAAGAAGAGACCTAGAATAGCAAAGGCAATCTTGGGCAACAAAGACAAGACAGGGGGCACCACAATTCCTGACCTGAAATTATACTATAAAGCTACTGTGATAAAAACAGTGTGGTACTGGCAAAAAAAAAAAACAAAAAACAAAAAACAGATGCAAGGATCAATGGAATAGATTAGAAGATCCAGAAACAACTCCAGACACACTAAGCAACCTTATCTTTGACAGAAGTGCTGAACACATTCACTGGAAGAAAGATAGCCTTTTTAATAAGTGGTGTTGGAAAAACTGGCTTTCCACATGCTGAAGATTAAGATTGGATCCATATCTTTCATCATGTACTAAGATAAAATCTAAATGGATTAAAGATGTCAGCATTAAGACAGAAACATTAAATCTTCTGGAAAATAAAGTAGATAAAACTCTTGAAGACACTGGTGTAGGCAAAGACTTTATGAATAAGAGCCAGACTGCACAGGAATTATAGCAAAGAATCAACAAATGTGACCTCATCCTACTGAAATGCTTTTGCACAGCAAGAGAAACCACCAACAGTGTGAAGAGACTGCCCACAATCTGGGAGAAAATGTCTGAAAGTTGTCCCTCAGATAAAGGATTAATATAAAAAATGTATAAAGAACTTAAAAAATCGGTCCTCCAAGATTTAAAGACCCAATCCAAAAATGAGCATCTGAGATGAACACACACTTTTGAGATGAAGAAGTACAAATGGCAAATAAATATGTGAAAAAATGTTCAACAGCACTGGCCATTTGAGAGATGCAAATAATAGTAACACTGAGATTCCACCTCACCCCACAAAGAATGGCTAGTATTAAGAAGTCAACCAATAACAAAAGCTGGAGGGGCTGTGGACAAAAAGGAATCCTTCTCCACTGTTGGTGGAAATTCAGGCTGGTGCAACCACTGTGGAAGTCAGTGTGGAGATTCCTCAAAAAGCTAGGATTGGAGGTCCCATTTGACCCAGCTGTTCCCCTTCTGGGTATCTTCCCGAAAAAATTAAAAGCATCCTACCATAGTGACATATGTGCATCTATGTTTATAGCTGCCCAGTTCATAATAGCTAAACATTGGAAACAACCTAAATGCCCTTCGACTGAGGAATGGATATAAAAGATGTGGTATTTCTATATAATGGACTACTACTCAGCTATGAAAAATAATAAACTAGACATTTTCATTCTTAAATGGATGAGTGCTGAAAATATACTTCTCTGTGAACTAAATAAGTCACACATATGTAACCATCACACTGTTGCACTTGTGGGATGAACTAAAATGAAATCTGTGTATATAAAAAATTAATTAAGACAGTTAAAGAAAAAGAATTTTGAGTGAAAAGTAGTTTTCTCAGGGTCATCTTCAGATTTTACTTTTAACGTGAAATGTTTGTTTGAAAACAATAGAGCAATCATAACAAGAAACATAGTCATATAGCTGGTTTCTCTTGATTTATTGAGGCAAAAGTTTCGTGCTATTAATTTTTTGGATAATGTTTTATGTCTATATCTTTTATCCTAAATAATTTCTGTGAATATAATAATATGCAATGTGCTGATGATTGTTACTCTCTTATTAGCTGGTTGTGAAATTGTTTTGCTTTGGTTTCTTACTTTCCTTTTGTTTAAAATAAAAAAAAATAAAATACTTTTATGGTTTCAAAAAAATAAAATAAATAGTATTTTTTGCTTTATCCTGTTAGTTTGTATTTCAGTACATCTTTTTTTAACTTTGTTCTTTGTGTGTGTGTGTGTTAGGGATTGAACTCATGGCCATGAATACACTAAGCTAGTTCTTTGTTCTTAATTCCTTTCTGCATATTTAAGTTACATCCTCAGTGAGTTCTTGAGGTTAATCTCTGCTGATAACAAGTATTTTCTTATTCATTTTACAGAAATGTCTTTACTTTGTGCATATTTTTAAAGGTTATATTCCATGGAAATAGAATTCTGGGGAGATAAGTATTTTCATTCAGAAATTTAATTATGTTTTATTATCTTCAGACTTCTATTGTTCTGTAGAGGAGTCAGACTAGATCTAATTGTTGTTCTTTATAGAGTTGATGTCCCATCTCCATTCCCCCAGCAACTTCCAACTTTATCTCTTGTTAGTGGTTTTCAAAACATTTAATATAATTGTCTAGAGGTGTGTGTGTGTGTGTGTGTGTGTATGTGTGCATGTATGTGATCCCATTATAATTTATGAAGTTTTTTGAACCTGTGACTTAAAGATTTTTGTCAGTTGTTGGAAACATCTAAAAATTTTTTTAGCCTTCTTCCCTTCTAAATCCTTCCCTGCTCTCCTCATGCCTCCTTTCCCCTCTTCTGTCTCTCTGCCTATCGTCATATCTGTTTTTGTACTTACATATGTATCTGTATATTTCCATATCTAAACCATATTTTTTCCATTTCCCCCCTCTTCATTCAGACTTCATTCCTAATATTTTCTTTTAAATCATCTTTCAGGTTTTAAGCTATCTTCAATTATGTATTAGCTACTAATAAATTACTAATACAATTCACCATAATTTTTATATCTAGAAGTTTGATTTTGTTATTTTTTTAGTTTTAAGTTTCCTAATACAATTTTTAAATTTTGTGCTTAAATGTATCCCATAAATATGCTGTAGTATGCATCTCTCTGCTCCATATTGTGACCGTCTATGAATCTAGGTTTTTTTTGGACTCACTTTTGGTTTTCATGTATTTGTTTAATTTAATATACACACAGTTAATTTTTATTTAAAGTCATTTATTTTTTAAAATGTTGTTGTAGTAGCTGAAACTTCTAGATAGAATTTGCATGTGCTTCTGATTGCTGATTATGACACTTGCAATTGTGGATAATTTTATTGCTTCCACAGTTTATGTTATTTTACTGCTAAGCTTGGCATCTTCTGGGAAGCGTAGAGTTACTCTTCATAATTAGGTAATAGGCTTCTAGAGTCATACTGCAAATTTTACTTATAAAGAATATCTGCCAAAAATCTCATAACAGACATTAGAACTCAATATTGACCCTCCTAGTTCAGAAACCATTAAGAGTATTAATTAGGTGATTAACTTTTCAGTTTTCCTGAATTGTACCCTAGTGTGTCTTCACTAACCTTTTGCTCTCTGATGTATTCAAGCAAGTTTGTGAAACATATTTTATCTAGTCTTTCTAGTTTTTCTTACTGGAAGAATGTACTCAACTGGCTTATTCCAATATTACAAGAAGCAGAAGTTCTGCATTTATATTCCTTTACATTCTTACAAAAATATAAAAGAAAAATAAAAATCTAGATTCGTAACTATTACAAATTTTCTCTCCTACATGCAGATGCTACTCAAATTATGATGGTGTTACAGCCTAACAAACCCAACCTTAATTGGAACTATCATAAATTGAAAATGTGTTTAATAAACCTAACCCATCAAACATAGTTCAGCAACAAAGTGTACTGTAGAATATCAGTTGTTGTTTACCTTGTGATCATAGGACTTACTAGTAGCTATGACACAAAAGAGTACTGGATTACATATCACATGTATATACTGTCCGTATGGCGTGTGTGTGTGTGTGTGTGTGTGTGTGTGATGAATTGGTTTTGTAAGCTTCATGTAAGATTTTCGTTTTCATAGGGAACTTTTAACTTGTTTCTTACATATTGCTTACAGGTTCTGTGTCCCTATCTTAAGGACACTTAAATTCAGAAAGACACATATTAATGTTCAATAGCCTAGTCTTTCTCATATGTGAATAATTAATTGAGTATAGAATAAAAATCTCTTTGTAATACATTTTGTGTCGAAGTTTAAGGTAACATATAACAGAAATTAATATAGTTTGAAAGCATCAGGATATTCTGAAATTGCAAAAGAGGAAATTTCTAGAGATGTATTCTGATTGACATCATCCATTTTAATACATTAAGTATCTTTTTCAACACATTTGCTTAACTAAAGTGAGTTATCAACAGGAAAAGCAGCAACCAGTGTTTCATATATAATAATTGCTGAGTACTTTTCTTTCAAACTCTGCTATGGATGCCTCAGTTTATTGCATGTTCTTAATGACTCTGCAATACAAATGCTATAATTCTAGAATTTAAATAACTTGCCTATTTATCTTGTGTGTCACAAAAATATTAGTAATATTGGTTTTGCCTTGGAGAGACTAAAACAGGATTAAACAGTTAAGATTCCTAAAATCATAAAATCAACAAACAGCAAAGTAGTATTTCTACTTTAAATCTTTCTTCTACGTCACATTTTAACTTTAACTATTGGAACAACCTATTAAGAAATTCAGATTGGGAGTCTCCTGCAGGTAACCAGTATGGGTGGGGAGAAGTAGCCATCTAAGCCTCCACATGCACAGAGGCCACCATCAGGACTCTCCCACAGGTAACCAGCATGAGCAGGGAGAAAAAATCAGCCAGCCCCACCACTAAGAGCCTGCTGGTCACCATTGCCTTCAGGAATCTATAGCCAATGTGGTCCAGGAAAACAGCCAGCCACACCTTGAAGAAGTCACACATGTCTGGAGAAGCCTGCCCCACATTCCTCTACCTCCTGGGGAACATGGGTTAGGAGAAAACCAGGGGCCTCACCCAACCCCCTACACTATGAATGAGTAGCCAATGTAAGAAGCACCTGGAACCCCACAACCTGCTCCTGCAGAGGAATCCAGGAAAATGTCAAGACAAAGGAGCAATAGGCAATCTCTGGCCTCTAAACCAAACAGAACAAATCCAGGAGACTTAGACATGGAAGAAGTGGAAGTTGCACACCTGAAATTTCTGTGATGATGGCAACTGAACTAAAGAAACTACTTCATGAGGTAGCAAAATAAATCAGATTAGAAATGGTATCTCAGGCAAAAGAAGAAATGACAAACATAGTAAAAGGGCTGCTGAGCATATTTGAAAAAGACATAGATTAAAAATAAAGAGGAGCATAGGAGAATGAGAGAAACCTTGAATGAACAATATAGAGAAAAATTGGAATACATGAAACAGACTCACAGAGATATCCAAGAAATTGAAAACTCCATTGAAAGTTGGCAAAATGGCTTGAAAGAAACTGAAGATAGACTTTCAGACCTTGAAGATAGGATGGCAGCTAGAGATCATGAAAGGAAAGGTTTCTTAAAAATAACAAGGAACCAGGAAATACCAATTCAACAACTAAAAGACAACACAAAGAAAAATAATTTCAAAATGACAGGTGTCAGCAAAAAAACAGGAGTCAACACAAATGACATAAAGAAATTATTTACAGAAGTAATAATAGAGAGCTTCCTAAGCATGGGAAGAGGACTTGACATACAGATAAGTGAGGCATATAGAACTCCAACTAGCCATGACCAAAATAAATCTACACCCAGACATCTCACAGATAAGTGAAGCATATAGAACTCCAACCAGCCATGACCAAAATAAATCTACACCCAGACATATAATAAAGATCTCAGAAATTCAGCACAAGAGCACAATATTAAAAGGTGTTAGAGAACAGAAACAGATCACCTATGAAGGAAAATTCATCAGAATCGTGACAGACTTCTCAACAAAAACCATGAAGTCAAGAAGAGCTTGGAGTGAAGTATTTCAGGTCCTGAAAGAAAACAACTTCCAGTCCAGATTGATGTACACTGTAAAACTACCTTTCAAAATTAATGGAGAAATAAGATACTTCCCTGACAAAGAACAATTGAAGGAATTCATGACCACCAAACCAACCCTACAAAGAGTACCGAAGGATATTCTAGAGAGAAATAAAAATAACTGTGGTCCCAGGAGCAGCAGCAGGGTGGGATCACCAAGTAGGTCAGACAGTTGAATGGAGGTGAATAGTAGGAAGCCAATGGCAGGGAAAATGCATGGCAGAGATGAACCACTGCATGTTGGCACAACTGTCAATGTAGACGGTCTTAATTCACCAACAAAAAGAAACACAGGGAGAGTAGATCAAGAAACAAAATCCATCAGTCTGCAGTATGCAAGAAATATATTAACTCCAAAGGAAACTCATAGACTGAAAGTCAAAGGAGAGAAAACAATGCTCTATGTGACAGGGAACCAGAAAAAAGTAGGGGTAGCTTGCCCATCAACTGCAGAATATATAAGAAAGATATGGCATTTTTATGCAATGAAAAAAGCTACTCAGCTATGAAGAAGGATAATCTCAAGGTTCTTGTAGGTAAATGGATGCAACTTGTGATCATGCTTTTGGGTGAAATGATTTGAACTCACATAGGTAAACATCATGCTGCCTCCCTAGTATAAAAAACTGAAGGAATTAGTGGGATCCAAAATGTACAACAGATATTGTGAAAGTGAAAGGAGAGGAAACATCTAAAAAGGGAAGGTGGTAGTCATTGTTAATTCCCTATTATTTTGTTTTAAAGTCCTGTATACTTTCCATTGGTTTGTTTTGGCTGGTTTTATCCTGCTTGTTTGGTTTCATTTTATATCTAATGGCCTGGGCAGCTATTTAGGAGATCACAAGAGGCATTATGGTAGCCACTGTTGATTTCCTATTATCTTGTTTTGAAGTCCTGTATTGCTTCTCACTGCTTTGTTGTCTAGCGCTGGGATTGGTCATGTGAGTGCTGCACCTGCCCAGGAGTGGAGCCAACATACAGCGTAAGGACGAGAGGAAGGCATGTCTCTCTCACTTTCTCTTTTGGTTGGTTTCTCTCTCTCACTGGTTCACCTTGCTGTTTGGTGGCCGCCATGAACATGGCCCTGCCATGCCACACTGCCTTGGAGTCAACTAAGTATGGACTGAAACCCTTGAGAACTGTAAGAAATAAACCTTTCCTTCCCTAATTTTGAGCATCAGGTATTTTGTCTCAGCAACAAGTGAAAAGTATGACAGTGTGTTCATCTCAGATGCCCATTTTTGGATTGGGTCTTTGAATTTGGAGGCCTGATGTTTTTCAATTCTTTATATGTTCTGGATATAAGTCCTTTATCTGAGGGACAGTTGGCTAAAATTCTTTCCCAATCTGTGGGTTTTCTTTTCACTTTGTTAATGATTTCTTTTGAAGTACAAAAGCTTTTTAATAAGATGAGATGCAAGTTGTTGATTCTTTGAAGTGCATTTTGTTCATGAACTCTTTGTCTGCCCCGAGTCGTCAAGATTCCTATCTACTTTATTTTCTAGTAGGTTTAGTGTTTCTATTTTAATATTTATATCTTTGATTCATTTTGATTTTAGTTTAGTTGCATAGTGATAGACATGGGTCTAGTTTCAGTCTTTGGCATGTGGAAAGCCAATTTTTCCAGCACCATTTTTTAAAGAGGCTATCTTTCTTCCAGTGAACATGTTTAGTCCCTTTGTCAAATATAAGGTGGCTGAGTGTCATTGTAGTTGTATTTGCATGTTCTAATCTGTTCCATTGATCCTCAGGTCTATTTTTTTGCCAGTACCCTGCTGATTTTATCACTGTAGCTTTGTAGTATAATTTCAAGTCAGGGATTGAAATGCCTTCTGCCTTGCTTTTGTTGCCCAGAATTGCCTTTACTACTCTAGGTCTCTTCTGTTTCCAAATGAATTTTAGAAATGTTTTCTCCAAATCTGTGAGGTACGTCAATAATATTTTGATTGGGATTGCATTAAATCTCTGTAACAGTTTTGGGAGTATGGCCATTTTCACATTTTCCTAACCAAGAGTGAGGGATATCTTTCCATTTTCTAACATCCTCTTCAATCTCCTTTTTAAGAGTACTATTGTTCTCAATGTATAGGTCTTTTACATTCTTTGTTAGGTTGATTCCTAAGTATTTCATTTTTTGGATGCTATTGTGAAAGGTGTTATTTCCATAATTTATCTCTCAATCAGTTTGTTGTTTGTGTACAGGAATGCCACTGATTTTTTAGTGCTGACTTTGTATGCAGTTATACTGTTGAATTTGTTTATTAACTCTAGAAGCCTTTTGATGAAGGTTTTAGGGTCTTCTATGTAGAGTATCATGTCATCTGCAAATCTGATAATTTAACTTATTCTTTTTCCTATCCTTATTCCTTTTATTTCTCTCTCTTGTCTGATTGCTCTTGCTAATGTTTCCAGAACTATATTGAGTAGGAGTGGTGATAGTGAACATCCTTGTCTTGTTCCTGATTTTAGAGTGAAAGCTTTCAGTTTTTGTCCATTTAGTATAATGTTGGTTGTTGGTTTGTCATAGATGGCTTTTATCAGATTGAGGTACATACCATGTATTCCAAATTCCTGTAAGATTTTTATCATGAACAAGTGTTGGACTTTATCAAAACCTTTTTCTGCATCTATTGAGATGATCATGTGATTTTGGTCTTTGGCTCTGTTGATGTGGTATATTACATTTATTGATTTGCATATATTGAATCATCCCTGCATTCCTTGGATAAATCCCACTTGGTCATAATGTAAAATCTTCTTGATTATTTGCTGTATTCTATTTGCCAGTATTTTATTGAGAATCTTTGCATCAGTGTACATTAGGGAGATTGGCCTATAGTTCTCTTAAGGCTGGGTCTTTCTCTGGTTTTGGTGTGAGAGTAATACTTGCCTCCAGGAAAGAGTTAGGGAGGACTGCTTCTCTTTCAATTTCACTGAAGAGTTTGAGGAGTATTGGCATTAAATCTCCTCTAAATTTCTTGCAGAATTCAACTGTGAATCCATCTGGACCTGGGCTTTTCTTTGCTGGTAAGTTTTTAATCACATTTTCAGTTTCAGTACCTATATTGGGTTATTCAAAATTTTTGTATCTTCTTGATTAAGCTGTGGTAATTCATATGCTGCTAGGAATTTGTCCATTTCCTCTCTGTTTTCTAGTCTATGTGAGTAAAGATTTTCAATGTAGGTATTCAAGATCTTCTGAATTTCCATGGGATATGTAGTAGTTTCTCCCTTTTCATTCCTTATTACATGAATTTGAGTTTTTTCTTTCTTTTTCTTGATAAGGGTGGCTAGAGGTTTATCAATTTTGTTTATTCTCTTGAAGAACCAGCTCTTTGATTCATTAATTCTTTGTATTGCTTTCTTAGTCTCAACTGCATTAATTTCTGCTTTGATCTTTACAATTTCCTGTCTTATATGAGGTTGGGGTTTGACTTGCTCTTCCTCTTTCCAGAAGGTTGAGGTGTAGCATTATGTTGTTTATTTGTGCTCATTTTGTTTTCTTGATGTAACAGTTTATTGCCATATCTCCCTCTTAGGACCACTTTCATTGCATTGCACAAATTTCAAAATGTTGTGTCTGCATTTTCATTGAAATATAGATATTGTTTAATGTCTTCCTTGATTTCATCTGTAACCTGTTGGTTCTTCAAGAGGTTGTTATTTAATTTCCATGTGTTTATGTAGGTTTTGCAGCTTCTTTTGCCATTGATTTCCAATTTCAGTGCACTATGATCAGATAATATGAGCGGAATAATTTCAGTCCCTTTGCATTTAGTTAAGCATGTTCTATGGGCTAATATATGGTTTATTTTAGAGAATGTCCCATATGGAGCTGGGTGGAACACTCTGTAAACAGCTACTTAATCCATTTGTTCACATGTTTGATTCAGTTCTGTTATTTCTTTGCCAGCTTTTTGTCTAGTTGATCTATCTCTTTGTGACAATGGGGTATTAAGGTCCCTTATTACAATTGTTTTGTTGCTAATGTGGTTTTTCATGTCTATTAGTATTTGTCTTGTATAGTTGTGTGCTCCTGTGTTTGGTGCATATATATTTATGATTGTTAGCTCTTCTTCATGAATTATTCCCCTGATAAGTATATAGTGACCTTCTTTAACTCTTTTGATCATTTTTGGTTTGAAGTTAATATTGTCTGCAAACCGAATAGCTACCCCTGCTTTTTTCTGGGTTCCTGTCTCATGGAATATTGTTTTCTATCCTTTGACTTTTAGTCTATGAGCTTCTTTTTGAGTCAGATTTGTTTCTTGTATACAGCATATTGTTGATTCCTGTTTCTTGATCTATTTCTTTTAATATTTGAATTGAGGCCATTTACATTGATGGATATAACTGATATGTACTGGCTCAACTTTTTCACTTCTTTTTCTTGTTGGTTTCCTGTTTTTCCTCCTTGTTTAACTGCTTGCCCTGTTGGGTGGTTTCTTTCTGTTGTTGTTCTGGGAATTGCAGTCAGTTTTATCTCTCTCTCATATGTCTTTTAGTGCTCTTTCTAGGGTTGGTGGACATGAATTTCTTCAGTTGTTCTTTGTCATGGAAGTATCTTATTTCTCCATTAATTTTCAAAGAAAGTTTTGTAGGGTACATTAATCTGGGTTGAAAGTTGCTTTCTTCCAGGGCTTGAAAACATCTCACTCCAACTCATCTTGACATGAGGGTTTGTGATGAGAAGTCTGCCATGATTCTAATGGGCTTTCCTTGATAGGTGAGTTGTGTGTTTTCTCTAACAGCTTTTAATATTCTGTTTTCATGCTGAATTTCTTGGATCTTAACTATTATATGTCTGGGTGTAGATTTATTTTAGTTATGACTGGTTTTCTATATGCCTAACTTATCTGTATATCTGATTATTTTCCCATGTTTGGGAAATTTTCTGCTATTACTTCTGCAAATAGTTTTCCTATGTCATTTGCACTGACTGTCATTTGCGTCTTCATTTATGCCTGTTCATCTTATATTGTTTCTCTTTGCATCATCTGAAAGCTGTTGAATTGTTATTTTTAAAATGACTTGTTTTTTTAAAAGTCGTTGCCTTGTTATTTTTAAAAGTGGTTTTCTTTCATGATCACTAGCTGTGATCCTGTCCTCAAAGTCTGAAATTCTATCCTCTGATTCATTCAAATGGTTTCACCAGCTTTCAATGGAGTTTTTTATTTTTTGGATATCTCTTTGAATTTGTTTTATGCATTCTACTTCTTTTCTATATTTTTCATTCATCATTTTCCATGCTCCTGTACTTTTTTATCTATATGTTCTCTAGCTATGCTGAGCATGTGCTTTATTAAGGTTGTCATTTCTTTCTTTATGTGAGAGATTATCTCTAATATGATTTCCTCTATGGCCTCATGGACTTACTTATTTCACTTGCTATATTTTCAGAAATTTTAGGTGTATTACTTTTAATGTCCTCTATTTCAACATCCCCTGTCCTTCTTCCTGTTGGACTGGGTGTTTTAGATTGCATCTTGCTTTTTTGTTTTGTCATGTTCACCTCTTGGGTAAATATTTGGACTTTTAATTCCACTAGTCTCAAATATACATCACGTGTGTGTTAGGGTCCTACTGTGAAGTTGATGTTAGTCCAATTGCTGGGTCCCACAATGAAGGGGAGGGCCAGTCACCTGAATTTCTCTTGCAGGGCCTGTTGGGTGAGTCGTATGTTCTTCCTAGGCTGACTAGCCTAAGAGCGTTGGTGCAATTCAATCCTTAGTTCCTGTTGTTACTATGGCTTCAGGCTGTTCCAGGCCACCAGATTTACCTGGCTATAGTGTGTGCCTCAGTTGGGACCCTACTGTGTCACTGGGTGTCTCATAAGCCCTTTTGATTTCTTCTGGGTTCGGGTAGGCTTTATCAGCACTCTTCTCAACCCATCTGGTGTTCTCTGTATGGAGGGAGGACTCGCTCCCACTCTTACCAGGCTTGTCAAGGTCCTACAGCTGCGGGGGAGTTCACTGCTGTTCCTGTTTACATACTGAGTCCTCTATTTGAGGGGAAAACACACCATACTGTTGCAAGCCCACTGAGGTCCTCTGTGTGGATGAGGGGTTGCTGAAGCTCCCACTAGCCCACCAAGGTTCTATAGGTAGTAGAAGGGGTCACTGATTGTCTATGGTCTGCTGTGGCCTTTTGGATGGCGGAAAGGGTGATCAACACTTCTGTAGGTCCGCTAGGTTCATGGGGCAAGGAGGAGGGGCAGCCAAGGATCCCACCTCTGCCCCAGGTCCATGGTGTGAGGAAGAGGGGCAGTCAATGATCCTGCCACTGTCCTGGGTGCAGAGGGCGAGGAGAGGGGAAGCTGATGATCCCACTGCTGTCCTAGATCTGTGGGGTGAGGAGGAGGGGCATCTGATAATCCCGCGGCTGCCCCAGGTCCATGGAGCTAGGAGAATAATTTAATTTTAGCATTTATTCATTGCAATAGTTAACTGTGGTGTCAATTTGAATAAGAAACACCTAGTGGGCTAGTTTAGCTCAGTTCTGGTTGTGCCTGAATAATTGATTTATTAAAGAGGGAAGACACATCCTGGATGTGGTTTGCATGGAATAAAAAGGAAAATAAAAAGAAAATCTCACTTCTTGCTTCTTTGGAGGAGCTCCTGTCTTTTCCATAGTCTTCGTACATTTGTCTCTATGCTTCCAGGACAAATTGTTCAGCGTTCCAACACACAGCCTTCAGCTTCCAGATACACACTCACAGGGGACTCTGGTGCTGAGTTTCAGGCCATTTGACTGAATCGTCTACTCTCCAGCATGCAGATGGCTCTTTTGTAGATAGCCATTGTAAGCCTATCTTGTAAATTCTTTATATATCATATGTGTGTATATTATGTACCATTATTTTATATCTGTTCCCTAGTGAACCTTAACTGATATAGATATCGGTGCTGGGAGTGGCTCCAGAGAAACACAGTTGTAAGGATGAATTTCTGTTATGGGCTTAGTGGTTCCTAGACTTGACTAGTTTGATGAGGCCTAAAGGTGCCATGATCTCTCTTTCTGATAATATGTAGAGTGCTGATAGTCTCTATTAGGAGCTGCTTAAGCTAATGTATAGTGGAAATTCATTAGATTATCCTACTTCACCATTTATGAGATGAAAGGAATTTAGTGACTCTATATGGAATACTTTTGAATATTTCTGGAAGAGTGGGAAACATGGTCATGATAACTGGTTGTTCTTAGTATCTCTGGACAAACTAGTAAAGGAAAATCATGGACTCCAGATATGCATAAAAACTAAAGTCTTCTAAGTGTGAATACAGATTAATAAAGGAAAATTAGGGTCTCAGTGTTTTAAATTTCCAGCTCCAGACACATATAAAGATTCTAAAATTTTCTAAGGTGTCTGAAAGACAATCTTCTCTTTCAGACCTGAGATTTCAGAAACCCAAGTGTATAACTTAATTGGCTGAAGCACAGGATAAATCGGCTATGTGCAGTAGAAGTGAGGGCACCGATTGAAAAAGAATGGAATCTCATAAATAGGGATGGCGATGTTAGGGAGGATCTTGAGAAGACTGGAAACATTGAAGTTCTAAATCCTAGTGAGATTATTTTGCTGGAGGAAGATACTTCCCCATTCTCTGTCATGGAGGGACTCTCAACTCCACCCTCCAAGTTGCTGGCCTCTCCTATCCCTGAGGAAACTGATTCTTTGTTGCTTGATGCAGTTACCAAGCATGAAATTGCCAACAAACCTCAGGACACATCCTCATTATCCATTTTGTTTCTGAGCCTAGAATCAGGCTCAAATTGCAGAAGTCTCCTAAAGGTGAAGTGAACAGTGTGACCCATGAGGAGGTCTCCTGTACTCCCAAAGAACTTCTTGAGTTTTCTGACTCTTATAACAAGAGGTCTGAGAAACAAGTATGGAAATGAATTCCAAGGGTGTGGGATAATGATGGCAAAATTGTATACCCAGAGCAGGCTGAGTTGGTAGCTATAGACCCATTAATCCGAGATTCTGAATTTAATGTTGCAGCTCATGGATTTTAAAAAAATATTAATATTTATTTGGTTGATTGACAAATGTATCAAGAGGTGATCCATTGTGAATGAGTTGCAAAAGCCAGAAGCCTGATATTTCTTGGTTTTCTGTTTATTTTTTTTTGTTTTGTTTTGTTTTTGTTTTTTTTTTAAGATAGAGGTCTCACTATGTAGCTTAAGCTTGCCTCCAATTAACAGTGATCCTCCTGGCTCAGTCTCCTAACTGCTCAGTATATAGGTGTGTGCCACCATGTCTGGCTTGGTTTGCTGTTGATGAGGGATTCAAGAGTTTAGGGAAATGGGAATGCTGGAATGGAGTTTTTATGTTAAACCTAACGTTCCATAGAAGGATGATCCAGAAAAGTTGCTCTTCACCAATACCTTAGGAAACAGATCCATGGGGCACCAGCAGCATTCCTGAAGATTTCCAGCATATCTCTTTCCCTTATGTCAGACCTTATGGTGGGGACCACAGTCAACTGGAGACTTTAAGGGAAATAAGTTTAATCAAATCCAAGAGTGGCAAGGGTCACGTGGAAGCACTTAACCTCCAAAAATCAGGTGCACATACTTATCATAATGCACAGCAAAAGCAAACCACTGATCAAAAATGATCTGACACGTATAGAACTATGGGATTAGGTCATTAGTCACAGTATCCCCAAAAGGAAAATAGACAGGAAGCCTACTAAATCCTTACTAGAGTTCTATTATTAGAAAAACCTAAGGCCAAATAAACAGAAGTTTCTCTCAACTCACAGTAACAGAGGATCACAGACCCTTAACCAATTCCCAGATTTAAACCAGTTCTGAAACCCAAAACCCCTTGAATGAATGGGTCACTAGAATCCTTGGAGGAAGGATCCTGGTGCACTACCAAACGTTTATACTGTCAGTGTTTCTCCTATGCTTCTCCAAAGGGACCTAAGGCCTTTTACTGTTGTAACTGTACACTGGGGAAAGCAAAATGATCAAATATTTCAGGGACCACTGGACACTGGTTTGAAACTAACACTAATCCCAGGGAATCCAACATATCATTGTGGCCTTCCAGTAAGAGTAAGAACCTTTGTAGACCAAGAAATCAAGAAAGTTTTAGCAAAAGTCCAGTTAATAGTGAGTCTAGTGTATCCCTAAATCCATCCTGTAGTTATTTTCATTTTCCCAGTTTCTGAATGAGTAATTGTGTCACATATCGTTAGTACTCAGTAGAATCTTTTCACTGGTTCTGTAACCTATAGTGTGAGGATTGTTATGGTTGGAGAGGCCACATGGAAGCCACTAGAGTTACCTTTACCTAGTAAAATACTAAATCAAAAACAATGTCACATCCCTGAAGGGACTGCAGAAACTTCTAGCATTAATCAAGCACTTGAAAGTTGCAGGATTGGTGGTTTTCATCACATTTCCATTTAAATCTCCTATTCGACCTGTGAAAAAGTCAGGTGGGTCTTGGAGAGTGACAGTGGATTACCATAAATAAAGTCAAGTAGTAACTACGATTGTAGCTGCTATACTAAATATGGTTTCCTTGCTTGAGAAAATTAATACATTTACTGGTACCTGCTATATCTCTATTGATTTGCAAAATGCCCTTTTCTCAATACCTATCCATAAGGAGCTCTAGAAACAATTTGCCTTCATCTAGCAAGGCCAGTAATATATCCTCATGATCCCACCTCATCATTACATCATTTATTTTCAGGAATCTTGATTGTTTTTCTCTTCCATAAGGTATCACATTGGTCCATTACATTGATGATATCATGCTGATTGTACCAAGTAAGCAGGAGGCTGGAAACACTCTAGACTTGTTAGTAAAGCACTTGTGTGCCAAAAGAATGGAAAATAAATCTAACTAAAATCCAAGGTCCTTCTACCTCAGTGAAATTAAAAGGAGTCCAGTGCTGTGGAGCATGCAGAGATATTCCTACTAAGGTGAAGGATAAATTGTTGCATCTGGCACCCCCTATGACAAAAAACAAGACATGAAGCCTATTGGGTCTATTTGGATTTTGGAGGCAATACATTCCACACTTATGTTACTCCAGTCCATTTACTGAGTGGCTAAAAAAAGCTATTCATTTTGAGTGGAGCTCAGAACAGGAGAAGGCTCTGCAACATATCCAGACTGCTGTGCAAGCTACTTTGCCACTAGGGCCATACAATCCAGCAGATCCAATAGTACTTGTTGTGTCAGTGGCAAGTAGAGATGCTGTTTGGAATCTCTGGCATACCCCACAGATAAATCACAGGAGAGGCTTTTAGGATTTTGGAACAAGGCTTTGCCATCATCTTCAGACAATTACTGTCCCTTTGAAAAGCAATTCTTAGCTGGCTATTGGGCCTTAGTGGGAACTGTACACTTGCTTGACCATGGAACACCTGGTTATCATGTGTCCTGAGTCAACTATCATGAGCTGGATATTATCTGATCCACTGAGTCATAAAGTTGAGCATGCACAATAACAGGCCATCATTAGTTGGAAGTGATGTATATGTGATTGGCCCTGAGCAAGTCCAGGGGGCACAAGTTACATGAATAAATTGTCCAAATGTCCATGGTTCTTAATCCTGCTGCAGTGCCTTCTATCTCCCAGCATGCACTTAGGGACTCATGAATAGCCATGATCTCATGGTTTGCAGATGATTCTTTGTGTTATGCAAACACTGTCAGAAATTTGGCAGCTGTAGCAATATGATCCCTTTCCAGGACATTCCTGAATGACAATGAAGATGTTGAAGGAAAATCTTCACAGTGGGCAGAAAGTCAGGCAGTGCACCTGGTTGTACATTTTACCCAGAAGAAAAAATTATCATATGTGTGCCTACATATTGATTCATAGGCTGTAGCCAATGATCTGGCTGGATGGTCAGGACTTGGAAAGAACACAGTGGGTAAAACTGATGACAAAGTATTTGGGGAAAAGGTATATAGATAGACCTCTCCATATGGGTGAAGGATGTAAGATACTTGTGCCCCAGAAGGTGACTTCAGCAGAAGAGGACTTCTGTAATCAAGTGGATAGTATGTCCCATTTTGTGAATAGCAATCAACCTATTCTTTTCAGTCACCTTTGTCATTGCCCAATGGGGTCCTAAATAAAGTAGATGTGATGGAAGGGATGGAGATTATGCGTGGACTCATAAACTGGATTTTCAGTCACCAAGGCTGATCTGCCTACATCCACTGCTGAATGACTGTTACAGTAGCAGAGATCAACACCAAGTCCCTGATATAGCACCATTCATTGTGACCTGCTCACTGACAAGTTGATTGTATTGGACTACTTCCATCATGGAAAGGGCAGTCTTTCATCCTTACTGGAATCAACATTTATTCTGGGTATGGATTTGTTTTCTCACATATAATGCTTGTGGGATGCCTTGTCTGCCATCATGGTATTCCACACAGCATTGCTTTTGTCCAAGTAACACATATCACAGCAAAACTAATGAGTCAGTGGGCTCATGCTCATGGAATTCATGTTCCTCACCATGTTGCTCACCATCCATGGTCCTCACCATCCAGAAACACCTGGTTTGATGAAAAGTGAAATGCCTTTTGAAGATGTAGTTAAATTGCTGAATGACAATACCTTTTGAGGATGGAGCAAGGTTCTTTAAAATGCTGTATATGCTTTGAATCAATGTCTATTGTATAGTACTGTGTCTCCAAAGCCAGGATTCATGGGTCCAGAAATCAATGTGTGGAAAAGGGGAGTAGTACCATTTGCCATTACCCCAAGTGATCCATTAGAAAAGTTTGTTTTCTGTTTCCAAAACCTTACACCTGGCTGGCAAGGAATTCTTAGTTTCAGAGGGAGAAAGATTTATACCAGGGA
>RJWM01016847.1:29695-44271 GCA_004363535.1 Dasyprocta punctata | reverse complement strand
AAAAAAAAAAAAACTAAACTAAATAAAGACTACTCATTAGCATAACACTAAAGTTGTGAAATCTGATCAAAGGATTTTATGCAAGGATGCCCTTCTTTTACATACATATTCTCATGGAGATGGAAAAGTAAAGAAAAACACAACATTTTAATTGAGGGAGGAAACTTATTAGATATATTGACTGATAACAACACTAGAAGATGAGACTGATACTCCCAAATTTTTACACACCCACAAATTAAAAAAAAAAATTTTCACAACAATGCTTTTAAAAAAGAACAGTAAATAAACATTAAATGACTTATTCTAACAACAATCTTCCTCTGTGACCATTTTCTTCAAATTTTGTGAGGAAAAACTGACATCGAACTCTATACTTTGGTTCCTTTTTTTTTTGCTTTCATAAACTTTTTCTCACATTTCCTTTCTGGTGGGAGTAGTATTTGACTGTTTTATGAAAACCCAATTGTAATCCATGAGGTAACAGTTAATAGTAAGAAAATATGTTTAAAACTGAAAACAGGCAGTAACATTAAGAACTGATGAACTTTTTTGCTTTTTTCTGTATTTGGATGATCTCAGCTTATTTTCTGGAAATGTGCATTGAACCATAAATGATATCATATCTCCCCTGACGACATAATCTTTGCTAAATGCCTGTCTAGTTCATCGTGTTTTTCAGAGCAAAGGCCTGGGTCCAACTGGAAGAAAAGTTACCCAGCGTGGCTTGAGACAGCATAGCTGGATGCATGGTCCCAATTTTCATCACCTTAGTTGCAAGGAGACAAGGTCATGGCACAGAAGGCAACTCTGTGCATCTGTGGGCTAGGCAAATGCAAAGAAAGATGCAGGGAGGCTGAAGGGAGGAGTGAAGATCTGATCAGAGCTGGGCGGTGGAGACAGTCAAGAGAAGTGTTTCAATTCTGAAGCCACAAAGGGAGGCCTGTACCAGACTGCCCTTTTTATGCTGGTTGTTAAGAGAGGTTCAGTTCTTCAGAGTAACCGCCCATCTCTCCAGGCGAAATTTTGTGAATCAGTAGATGCATGAGATGTATTTTTATTCTCTCTTTTATACACTTTCTTTTTATTTCAGTGATATAATAATTTTACCCTTTAATTTTTCCTTCATTGGGTCCTGTTTATATGCTCTGTTCTTTACAGTTCCAGTTTCCTCCAGCCTCTCTCTCTTCCTCCCTCTCTCTCCTTCTCCCTCTCTTCCTTTGAGAACTTAGAAGAACTAGTACTTCGGTAGATCTTTCCCCCATTGTTCTCGGAGTGCTCTGTAAAGTAGGATTGTATGTTGGCCTGGATTTTGCAGTTCTGGAATCAACTCTGTGGAAAGTGGAATGGCTTGGCAATGGCCATAATAATAATAATTAAAAATAACAGTGAGTGCAGAAACATAACAGGGAAAGTGACACGGAGTCATAGATTTTTCATTTGAAAATGTCTGTTTTGGCCAACTGAGAAGCACCTTTGCGAATCAGTTACTAACATCTCTCTAGGTGGAGAAGAGCAAAGCCATAGGAAAACTTTGCCTTCAAGTGTGGCGTTGGCTTTTATGTAGTACTTTCTGGTGAAATTCCCACATACAAACAAACCTTTGAAAGCCCAAAATGAAAACAATGGCTGCCACTAAGAAGGTTTCCAAGTGTACAGATTTGTTTTCCTAGCACAACTGCTTCAGGGAAGCTCCCACTTAAATCTATATATGATCATTTTATATCTGCCATTATGCATTCTTGCTAGCTGAAGAAGTCCTGTCAACGAGTTATTTAAAAAAAAAAAAAAAAAAAAAAAAAACACTTTTTGAAATTACCCACATCCAAAACAGCAGAACTGCTCTGTGTATACAAATATTCTGGAAAGGCCCAAGTCAGGTATTGGGTGTAGGCACAGGACAAACCGCATGGTCTGCCTTGGCAGTCCTAACCTCACCTGCAAGCTGCCCACACACACTCCCTTCCAAAGGGTGCTTCTCAAACGCCAGTTGGCTGACTGAGCTACCCTGAGAGGAAACCTATGGAGAGGGGAGTGGTGATGTGGATAAATATTTATTAACTCAACTTCAAGATTAAAGCAGGACTTACACTTTCAACCTAATTGACATTGGAAGTCCCACCTTTTCTTTACAATTCCGAACATTCAAGAGTTAAAGGGGTATGGAAGTTGGTGTCGCCTGGGGCTGTTATCCAAGGCCGGCTGAACAGGCAGCAGGAAGGGTTTGGACCTGGCGAGGCTACAGACCGACCATCTGGATGTAGCAAGGGTCTAGAATGCCAGAAACAGCTTTTCTTTTTGGTGTCGGGCTTCACTGAGTCCAGTCTCAAAAGAGTCTTTGGCTTAATATCCAAACTGAGATTCTTCTTTGAACACGGATTTGATATTTTGCATTTTAGATAGAACAAACATCTACTACCTATATTCTTTTCAATAAAGAAGGTCACAGATAACAATGAATACACAATTAAACATACTAAAAGGCAGATGTAGACCAGATTTTCTAGACTTACATAGAAACAATTGTCACTTTCAAATAGTTTTGCTAGGAATCTGAACAGATTTTTCTAGAAAACAAAGTTTTGGCTTTTTACATCACACCTCGCTGCTACTTGGATGAAGAATTATTTTACTGTTGCTCCCATAGGTAACTTGAAAATGCAATTTTACATGTTGAAATAGCTTTTAAAGCTTTAAAATTATTTTCCTTCTTCACTTTTGTTTTATATTTGTGTTACATTTATAATTAATCAGGTATATGTTAGCATGGGCCAGCTGTAATTTCTTTCACAGAAAATACTTCTTTAGTAAATGTGGAAAAAACTTGCAGGGAAATTATACCAAGTTCCCACTCTATATCACTCATGAATATATGCTCTATTTGGAAACCACCCACTTTAAAAGATATGATCTATTTTTCCTTAGCTATAGAAGCCCATGTTTGAGTTGCACATATAATTCTTAACAACTAAAGGAAAAGATGACTATAAATTCACTTGAACAAAACAAACAGAAAAAAAAACTCAAAAAACATATTATCCTTAAGAGAATTTTTACCTTAAAGAAGAGAAAATGCAAGTATGTTTCTGGGTGTAGAAGACAGGGGGGAGGGTTGTTTCTCTCCAAGGCATTAATTGCCACCTAGCAGTAGAAAAGGGAATTGCACTTTTAACTTCAAACTAAAATTCTAGAAAAAACTAACTTTTTTAAAAAGGCACATTATTTTCATTGTGAATAATATTTTAGGAATAATTAGCCAACAAGCCAGGCGTGGTGGCACATGCCTTTAATCCCAGCACTTGGGAGGCTGAGGTAGGAGGAGGGTTGTGAGTTCGAGGCCAGCCTGGGCTACAATGCAAGCGCAAGGCTGGCCTGAGCTACATAGTGTGACCCTACCTTAAACAAACTGGGCTGGGAGTTTAAGGCGCCTGTCTGGAAGGAGCGAGGTTGTGAATTCAATCCCCAGTGCCGCAAAAAGAAAAAAAAAAAAAATTAGCCGACAGATAGTGTAGGGATTAAATTTTTCTCCCATTCGAGGGGAAGAAGAAATAAATGGCTTATTCATGAGAATACCTTCTTCATCATAAAATGTCAATTATTTTGTTACCTTTGCCACATGAACAACAGGCCAAAGGAAAATAAATTCTGAAGCCATCCTTAACACTAAAAACAGAATCCTGGTTATGGCCCATTAGAGGAAGAAATACTTGTTTTTAGTACAGAAAGCAGTCTCCCAAATAATCTCAGAATAGATTTATATAAAAATGAGAACAGAATATATTTTATTGTGCTACAGTAGCAAAAAGTTTACTTTGAAAATGAGGTATTTTTTAAAAGGATGGAATAATTTCCAGACCAAAGTATTATTCAAATTTATTTAAGAAAAGTGGCTTCATTTCAAACTCTACCAACCATGTTTTTATTTTTGCAGCAGTCACCCTGAATGTCAAACCTTTAAAGAACATTCTCTATTATTGTGTCATACAGATGTTAGTAGCTAAATAAAAATAATGAAAAGGAGTCAACAGACATTAATTCAAAATTAAATATTTAGGAGAACTTCAAAAGCTGCCAAGATTTTTTTTAAAAAGAAAGTGGTTTTGGCTAAAAGTATAACATACCTAAGAGAGGAATGAGGGAGGTAGCTTACTGTACACTTTGTGGCTGCCACTCTTTATCTAGATAAATAAGCCTTACTACTATTGTGATTATATGGGTGTGTACTATCATGAAAGCAACCAACATTCTGGAAGAGAAATGCTAGCTCTAAAAGTAGTTGGGCATGGTGGCGCATGCCTTTAATCCCAGCACTCGGGAGGCTGAGGCAGGAGGATAATTGTGAGTTTGAGACCAGGCTGGGCTACAAAGTGAGTTCAAGGCCAGCCTGAACGGTATACTGAGACCCTGTCTCAAAAAGTAGGGCTGGGGATTTAGCTCAGTGGCATAAGTGAGTTCAATCTCCAGTACCAATAAATAAATAAATAAATAAATAAATAAATGTAGTAATAGTAATAGCAAATGTTTGTGGGCTATTTAACAATGTGCCAGGCAGCATATTGAGCACTTTAAATTAGAACTCTTGATCAACATAATAGTCATAGAAGATACTAGCCAATCTCATTCCATTTTATAGGTTTCCCGTCAAACACAAAAGTTAAGAGAGGTGAAGTAAGTCTCAAAGGTCTCAGACGTTATAGTAGCTAAATTCAAATACAAACGCAGTTCTGCCTTGAAATTGAGCATTCCAGCATTCAATTCTTGGAACTCTTAATGTATTCTCACTCCAGCCTCCCAGCTCTAACACACCATATCCAACCCATTATCAAAGTACTGTTGGATCTGCCTTTCAAAATATAGCAGGAATCCAACTACTGCAACCAACTCACAACTCTGATCCAAAATATTGTCAGCTCTCACTTGGATTACTGTAAAAGCCGTGATCTTGTTGGCAAAACTGGCCCCTTATAGTCTGTTCTCAATATGAGGATCAGGATTATCTTTTTAAAATGTCAGGTATTGCCAGGCGTGGTGATGCATGCCTGTGATCCCAGCACTCAAGAGGCTGAGGCAGGAGGATCGCCATGAGTTCGAGGCCAGCCTGTGCTGCATAGTGAGTTCAAAACTAGCCTGAAGTACATAGCCAGATGCAGTCTCAAAAAAAAAAAAAAAAAAAGTCAAGCATGACTTTTCCTTGTTAATAACCCTGTGGTAATTTTATATCTCATTCAAAGTCTTTATCATGAATGGCCTAAGGTCTTCTGCTACCTGTAATCCCAAATCCATTTCTTCCCTAAATTCATCCTTTCTCTCAGAAATTTTTGTCTGTTGTATTTAAGGATTCTCAGCATCTTTTTTATCAATGCCAGACATAGAATAAAGTGAACAACAAATGTTTGTTGGATGAATGATAAAAGTCTGACTCCAAAATCTGCCCTTTATGGCAACAGCCTTTATTTACTTATTTATGGTACTGGGAATTGAACTCAGGACCTCACATTTTCCAGGCAGACACTGTGCCACTGAGCTATATCCCCAGCATGGCAACAGCCTTTATACATGTCTGAGTGGCTCTGTAAGTCGAAGGTGATGCTCCAAAGTGACTCTGATAGAAGAGCCCACTTGTTCACTAACAGAAGAAACATTTGCTCCCTTGGGATTTCAATGGCTTTCGGCTCCTCCAAGCATGGTTTAGGGATTTGGCTCAGGATACATCCTGACTTCTAAATGGTAACTGCAAAATTTATCTATAAATGTATTTTTTTTTTGGAAGAATAGGCCAGAAACACACTACTTCTCCAACTTAGCACTATTAGTTATTTTGTGATTTTCTACAATTAAAAAAAAAACAACTCTAATAAGAGCCAAGATGAAATTTTCCCATGGACATGTAATATTTATTATTACTCAACTGTCTAGATGACATTCTGGAATAATTGCTTAATTTCTGGAAAAAAAGTCCAAACAATTTAATATGCCAGTGGCTTTTGTACAGGCTTATCTTGGTTGTACACAGTGATGGAGGGAAATTACACAGTGTAGACACAACCTAAAGCATTAATCTTCCCAATTATGTCTATTAATTCTAATTTGCTTTGTTCCAAGTGTTAGCTCTTACCAAAAGGGAACCTTAGCTTCTGAATATACAGGAAAAAAGACACGAAAGAAAAAGGTAAAAGTGGATGCACACAAAGCCAGTTTAGAGTAAACCAGCAAATACTGTCCCTATAGATTACGAAACACATGATAGAAAACCTTATAGTTAGACATTTAAAAGTACGTGACATGAAGAAATGTTTGTAGTATAATGCTGCTAAATTGAATGAAGCTTAGCTTAATGCTGCCGTCATACACATTTTAAGTTTGGCCTAATGGTTTCTCTACAGAATGAACTGTAACTTAATTTGATGTTATCAACAGCCCATACACTGAGAGTGTACTCTTAGAACAAGTAGGCAAGTTTTGGCCAGTTATAGCAGCTAAACTTTCAGCCAATTAAAGGTTGATAGCTGCAGAAGTATGACTGTATAAGGCAAAAGCCAACTACAGTCAATCTGTTGTTGCTGTATGTCACTTCCCTTTTTCTGGCTATAAATATGGAGGCTACTGTGGTGGGGTAAAGCATTCTCAATCATTTTTGGTCCAGACTGATGGGCAATTCATAAATTATTTCTTTGTTCAAATTAACTGTGAAATTTAATTTATCTAAAGTTTTTTTTAAGTATTTACTTAAAAAAGCAGGTTAAAAACATATATAACTTGATTTAAAAATATTTGTGGTCACTTATTTATATCATTATAACTTTTATGATTGATTTTTAACCTGCTTTTCTCAGTGATAAATCAAGACTGAATTTCTCACCTGCATGGCAAGATAGTTCAGAGTTAGATTCAAATCAATCTAAAGAAATGCAGTATTTCTTACTTTGGAATGAGAGTTGCATCTGCAATATGTACATGCACACACAGACTACTAGAAAATGTATTCTTAGGATAATATTCCTCCCTTCTCTAGATACCAGAAAAAAAATAACTAAAACTTTTAACATGCTTTTCCCTACCTATTGGGTTGTGAGGACTATTTTTCATATGATTTTCATTTGAAAGAAAATTAAAATAAATGTGTATTAAGTTTTTAATTAGAAAAATAAAATTATAAACTGAACATTTTCCCTGTATATTTGAGTAAGGAGAAAAAAGGATGGGCATATAGCTTGAACTTACAATCTATTTTCCAGCTATTTCAGATGTACCTATACTAACTTTGCTAGGAATATAATATACTCTCAACTTTAAACAATAAGCTTTTTTCACATAAAAAGTATTACATACCTTCTAAACTCTGTGAAAATTTCTAACAGTCATGGTCCAAGCAAGAAATACTATATTCAAATGGAGAGTATGATCAGAGTATGGGTAGGCACACATAGAGGATGCAGGACCACTGCCACCCTGTGACCAACATGCAGAAAGGGAGGGTGACAAATACTGATTCCTCTCTCCCATTGCTCTCTCATCTCCTGCTGTTGGCTGAGTCTAATTAAAGAGGCCGGGGATTTAGCTCAGTGGCTTAAGCGCCTGCCTGGCAGGCACAAGGTTGTGAGTTTGATTCCCGATACAAAACAAAAAAGTCAGAGAGGAACGGACTTTGCTGATGCAATCAATAATAGTGAGACAGAACCACAGAAGCAACAGAGAATATCTAACATCATGACATTAAAGTCCAAGCGATTCCACAATTTGGCTACAAATATTTCCAAATTAAAAAAAAATTTGTGCTAGAGTACCAGAAACAATTTTGGACTTCACTGCTTGGTACTATATAATACATTTCGAATTATTACTATGACAACTAAAGTACTTTTATTCATTTACTCTTTTAACTAAACTTCATAGATATATATACTAAGGGAAATACAACACATTTCTTATACTACAGGGACTTGTGATTTAATATATGAAATCAACATGTAAATACACTATTATACAACCAAGTATTATACGCATAGTAGGATGTTAAAATAGGACTGTTTCAGATTTGGCTGAGGTTCCCACTAAGTATAAATTCCTGCATTTCACAATTAACTATTCCTACATTCCACAAATAAATGGAAAATCACCAAAAGTAGAAATTTTTAATAAAGGAGGAGGGGCTGCTTTGCAACTCTTAACTGTCCAACTGTCTTGGGAAAAATCAAATCAACAGTAGCCAGGAGCTCAAGAGAAGAAAGGAAACTTTATTGATGCTAGCGGACCCCAGAGTGATGTCCAAAGTCTGAAGCGGTGATTACAGAGAGCTTGTCTTATTTATAGGGTAGTGAACGTAAGCTACAAGAATGAAATAAGCTTTTGCCGGAGGCCAGGGTACAATGGGCGTTGTGTGGCAAACATAGTGATGAGCACAGTTGTATATGTAGCAAGTTGTTTTTAGCATATTCACAGAAGTTTCAATTTGACAGACCATATAATTTAGCTGAGAACAGAATGACTGCAGCTTTACTTAACAAAATGGCTGCAGTTAGGTCAGGATTTCTGCTATACAACCACTTCTAAATCAGAAAGAAGTTGGAATTCAGAAGATTAGGAGACCTTTTGGTGGGCTGGGAGAGGACACTGCTATCCCTCACCACATACCTAGTGGAACGGGCTTCAAGGCTTTAATGGAACCTTGACATATGGCTCTTCAAGTTGGAGGTTTTGGGGAATCACAGAGGATCGCTGTCTGGCTCGTATCTGGATAACTCATTTACTTAGTACTTAAGACAACACTTATTAGCCCGGTGCGGTGGCGCACGCCTTTAATCCCAGCACTCGGGAGGCTGAGGTAGGAGGAGCGCTGTGAGTTCGAGGACAGCTTGGGCTACAACGCGAGCACAAGGCCGGCCTGAGCTACATAGTGCAACCCTGCCTCAAAAGACCAGGGCTGGGAGTTTGGCTCGGTGGCTTAAGCACCTGCCCCGGCAGGTGCGAGGTTGTGAGTTTGATCCCCAGTGCCGCAGAAAAAAAAAAAAAGACAACACTTATTAAGTGCAAGTACTTTTCTAGGCACAGGTGAACACAGTGGAGGACAAAATAGATAAAAATTACTTGTCTTTGTGGAATCAACATTCTAGTGAAATCTGGAACATTTTGGCAAATTCCAAAGGTGAATTCTGCATTTGGATTCTTTGGATCATAGATGGGATACTGAAATGGGTCACATGGAATGGTAAAGAAACTTTCATATGAGGTAGCAGATACTCACAGATGGTGGCAATTAACAGTGAACTGACAGCCAGATGAGATAATATTTACCCAAATGCCAGCCAGAGATTACCAATGTTTTCTCACTGGGATTAGAATGGATGTGTTTCCAAAGTACCCATAAAGTAACAAGTGTCAGTCTTAAACACCTGCCAAGCTCACAAGAGTACTGTTCCAACCCTTAATCACAGAACTGCAGCGGCCAAGTTAAGAACTTTGTACACACTTTTTTTTTTTTTTTTTTTTTTTGGTACTGGGGATTGAACTCATCACCTTGCACTTGCCAGACAGGTGCTTGTGCTGTTGAGCTAAATCCCCTGCAACCCATACACATTTCTGTTTCCACTTGGAAGAGTTAAGGTGACCTACTTGGTGGCAGGGGTGGGAGGGTGTTAGAAGAAAAACAAAGGGACAAAGACAGGAAGTCGACCATTTCCCCTTTGCCATGGCAGGCTCAAATTGAGGGAAATAAGCTTCTCTTAAAATTTTTGTTTCGAATATGCTGATAACTGATTTAAGGGTGTTTAGTGGGCTAATTCACTTTCTTTTTTACTTGATTGTCAGGACATTTGTTACCGTATCTCACTCAAGGATCAGGTGTGCTTTAACATGTAGAAAGAAATACCATAATTATTTGCAAAATGCACCCTATATATCTCACTTCCTAACCTATCATTTGCAGTTACTAAACACAGCAAGCCCATGGGCAATTTTTTCAACTTTGCTTTTTTTTTTTTTTTTTTAGAATTTACTTTTATCTGACTCTTTAAATGCTTGATACAGTTTACTAATGACCTATAAAAAGTCGTGCTCTGTCTACTGATCCAGCCCCCCTATGAAATATCTTTATTGATCATTTTTTCAGCTCTGGTTAAGAAACAAGCATCAGGTGGCATGATGGCACATGCCTGTAATCCCAGCATTTAGGAAGTTGAGGCAGGAGGGATCACTGCAAGTTCAAAGTCAGCCTGAACTACACAGCAAGACCCTGTCTAAAAAAGAAAAGAAAGAAAAAAAGAAACAAGTATTACATTGCTTGGCTAGTTTGAGACTTTAATAAATGCCTTAAATTTTGACAAAAAGGCCAACTAAATGTCCCTTCTCTTGGTCTACAAGAGGAACTTTGGCAAGAAATGCTCTGAAAGCCAGGGATTTAAGTGGCATAAGTGCCTGCCTGGCAGGTGTGAGGTTATGAGTTTAATCCCTGGTACCAAAAAAAAAAAAAAAAAAAAAAAAAAAAAAAAAATGCTCTGAAGAGTCAGATACTGTACTGTGAATGACGAATACATCACATAGCCCCAGTTATTAGCATAGGAGATAATAATAGAAAGGACGGGTTTTAGAGTGATAGATTCATCATTCATTCACTTATTCATTCATGAAAGTTTTACTGAGTACTTGCCACGCTTTATTCCAGTTACTGAAAATGTCTTAGTAAAATTTTAAGTAAAAATTTCCTATTTTCAGACATTTCTGTAATTCCCTGCTACTTACAATATTCTATTCAATCCTTTCTCTTGCAGCTTTTATTTGAGCTAGCTCTAGTAATTTTTTTTTCCTGTATACAAAGTGTTCCTTCTATAGAAAGTTAACAACAAGATATTACCAAGGGCTAAGGGTTTAGCTCCATGGTAAGTGCATGAGTTCGATCAAAAAAATAAATAAATTTTAAAAAAGATATTGCCATTCATACTAGCAGGGAGCTCCTACAAATCAATAATAAAAATGATTAACAATAATATAGAAAAGGAAATGGAAATTCACTAAAGTAACAAAGAGCTAATAAAGACTTTACTAGTAATAAAAAATTAAAATTCGAGTTTTTTCTTTTTCTATCAACTTGACAAAGGTAAAAAGTGCTTACCATCTAGTGTTGAAGTGAACTATCAAGCACTATTAGAATATAAACTGACACAACTTTGGACAACTTAATCATATTTAGCATAATTATAAATGTGCATTTCCTTTTGACTTCATGATACTTTCATGAATTCATCAAAAGGTGGTAATCAGAAAAGTACACAACAGGTATGCTTATACAAGAGTAGTCACAGTATTTTATAATAGCAAGAACTTGCAAATCTAACTGCTCAAAAATAAGTAAATTATTATAATTCCAAACAATGGACTACTATGCAACTATTTAACATAGACCACTATTTGTAGAAATGGTGAGATAGCTATAACTTTTTAAACATATGAGTTCATAAAACAATTAGTTATACATTTGTGTGATACACAACGAGAGAAATAAGGGAAAGAATTGTGAAAATGTTCATGCTTCGTGACTTTTTTTGGTAGTTTAGTACTAGGGATTGAAAACAGTGAGCTACGCCCCTGCCTTTTTATTTTACTGATTGATTAACTGATTAATTGGTTTTCTTGAGATGGAGCCTTGTTACATCCTCCAGGCTGGCCTTGAACTCACTATGGAGCCCAGGCTGGCTTCAGCCTCCCCAGTGCTGGGATTACAGGCATGCGGCATCATGCTAGGCCCTTTGTTTTACTTTTTAAGTCACTATGCTGCCCAGGCTGGGCTCAAACTTGTGAACCTCTGGCCATGACAGTTCTTAAACAAGTATTTATTTAACCAGTCACCCAATATTCATATTCATTCCTTCGACAATATTTATTAAGCACATAATACATGTTAGGCATTATGCTAGGCGCTGGGCAAACAAAATAAACTGTTTACTCAATTTAACTCACTAAAGTAACAGTACTTTTTAAAAATGACAATAATCAGTGTTGGTGCACTAAAGAGAACAATCTCAAGCCCGGCGTGGTGGCGCACGCCTTTAATCCCAGCACTCGGGAGGCTGAGGTAGGCAGAGCGTTGTGAGTTCAAGGCGGGCTTGGGCTACAACGCGAGTGCAAGGCCGGCCTGAGCTACATAGTGCGACCCTGCCTCAAAATACCAGGGCTGGGAGTTTGGCTCAGTGCCTTAAGCGCCTGCCCTGGCAAGCACAAGGTTGTGAGTTCAATCCCTGGTGCCTCAAAAAAAAACAAACAAACAAACAAACAAAAAAAAATACAAGAACAATCTCATATACTATGGAGAGTATAAATGGAATTGAAAGCCTTATAATAGCCATTTCATTTGAACCTACAGTTTCATTTTTAGCTACTTTTTCTTTAAAAAGGTATGGATGTACACAAAACTATAAAGTAGTACAGAAATAAGCTGCTGGGGCGGGTACATAAATACGAAACAATAGGGATCTGGGTAAACAATATTCATAATGCAGGGTATTTTGAGAGTAGTGGAAAATGTTTAACACTCATAAATGTTCTAAATAGATACATGAAAGGGCTTTAAAAGGTACTAACTTGCAGTGAATTTAAGCAAATCAGTTAAATAATTTGAGCCTGTTACTTTCTCTGCAAAGCGCAAATTCTTAAGAACCGTTACCTTTCTGAGTCTAGGTACTCATGCTTTCCTTTTTATAAGAAAATTAGCAATCGGTAGATGTTAGATTGGTAGCTGTACACAGAGCTGTCTTAAACTGTTTCACCTAAGAACTTAACAAAAGATGCTCTCAAAAAGAAAAAAATACATAATTCGTTAGAAAATGTCCATTTTTTTTTCCCCTCAGGTATTGTGCTCGGGTCTGAGAGCGTAGAAAGTCATTAGTACCCTTATGAAGTTCAAAGTCTGGTGGGAGAAACGAATAATTACAATAAAAAGGAGGATCAATGGCAACGGAAACTTGAAAGAGACGTCCAGGCAGTGAGGAAGAGCATTCCAAAACTGAAAGAAAAGCATGTACACAAACAAGATACTCAAGGAAGAGTACAGTTGACATACACAAACGGACCATTTGTTTTGTGGGCTTTCTGTAACCTACTTCTTCTCAGTCACACAACTCCCCAAACCTGTGTACAGTGAATGAGAGGTTGAGAGGCACATTCGGAGCACCCGGTGTCGCAGCGGGAGTATCCAGGCCATCTATTCGCAGAGATGAGAAACTAGCGCGAATGTGCAATAGTCAGGGAAGCTCGCTGAGGATACAAGACGGGTAATACGCTAGGACACGCAGGATTTCCGCATACCCGCAGCTCCAAACTCAGGTATTCCCGCCACTCTCAGTTTTTGTAACCTTCCAAGGCCCCGCCCATGCCCGCAAGGCGCGCTGGGAGTTTTGAGAGCCGGCTTGCCGGCCCTGCAAGTTTATCGATATCTCTGGAATGGACTGCCCTGCCCTGCGCTGCCGCCGTCAAAACCCACAGACCTCTCTGTCGATCGCCGAGCGGAAGTTTCGGCAACTCTTGTAGATTGGCTGCTTTGCAGGAGGCTCATAGTCTGTCCGCTCCCGAACTATGGTAGGTTGAATCCTGATCTTCACAAGGTATAGGACCGAGGTCCTGGGCATGGGAGATGGTGGTCTGCCTCTCTTGTTATCCTTAAGGTGGTCGAAGGCCACGAGGCATAGGAACCTCAGCTTAACGGCAAGCTCAGGCCGTGATTCAGCATCTCCGGCCTGGCTGGAGGAGTGGCGGTCTGTAGTCGGTGCGGCCTTTTTGCGCACGGTTTATTTCACGTTCCGCGGGGCCTCTAGCACAGTTCCTTGGTCATTTAATCAACTTTGGAGTACATCCCAAGCGTTCTTGAAGGGCCTGTCGTGCTATCTTTGGGACAGAAGAGAGCTTAGAGACCTAACTCGGAGGCCTTCCAGTATTGTAGGTGCGGATTTGACAACGATTTGTGTTTTTGGATCACATCCATTTTCCTCGTGTGCCCTCATTTATCTATCTCCCAAAGCACCATCAGAAAAGTCTCTTTTCAGTCACTTTGCTCAGTCACCTAGGACTGGGCTTCGAGTTTGACACTCCAGAGCTCGACAATCTCACCTCTTGGTAATTCTCCCAAGTACTGATTGATTTGCTTAAGTAATGCCATTATAGCACTCATGGCTTTATCACTGTAGCTATTTGTATCCACTTTTAAATTCCTGAGGATTTTTTTGTTACTCAATATATTTATTGGTACCAAGCTCTTTCACAAGGCACAAGTACAGTTTGAGTTAAAAGATGCATCAGATATGTCATTAGTCATAGTATAAGAAAGCCAGGCGTTGGGGCCGGGGAGATAGCTCAGTAGCATAAGTGGTTGCCTGACAAGCACAAGGGCCTGAGTTCGATTCCCTGTACCAAAAAAAAAAAAAAAAAAAACCAGGTGCGGTAGCGCACGCTTGTAATCCCAGTACTCAGGAGGCTGAGGCAGGATCGTTGCGAGTTCCAGACCGACCTGAGCTATAAATTAAGCTCATAGCCAGCCTGAACTGCATAGTGAGACCCTGTCTCAAAAAGACCAAAAAAAAAAAAAAAAAAAAAAA